>KN888306.1:45039-92909 GCA_000934455.1 Apostichopus parvimensis | reverse complement strand
ATTACCATGGTTTTTATGCAATTTTTATTCTTTACCTTTACCTAATTCTCTATGTGCGAAATTGGGTGGCCAAAATAAAAATCACTTCCATGGGAACATTGCCTTGAAAAAGAATTTGACCCAAGCAGCAGCGCAAAAAAACGCCACTGTCTCTGTTTTGTCAAATGTCGAAACGGGTTGGCAATTTAATTAAACGGTCTCCGCGGCACTCACAAGCGGAGGCTACGTTCAGTTTATGTTCACATGGTTATCCCTGATCCGACGGGGTTTTAACTAGCCGAGCGGCCGTGGGTTCGATAGGGCCGCTGTCGGCCACCCTATGTCAGAATGAATGTGGGGCAACTACAAGTTATAGGACAGCTTCAACGAATGAAACACGAACAAATAAATAGATTTTTGAACTACTAATACATTTAATACAAAACCTTTGCCTTCACTTGGGCAGATAATAAAACAAAATAATAAATGAGGTCAACGCAGTGACCTCCAATAATAGCAAGGTGATAAATTAGGACTAATATTTAATTAATAACACAGAAATCCACATAAACCCAGCTTATAATTTACATAAATAATAACGATACGTACCTGCGAAGTCCGTGGCCAAACTTCACCCCTCGCGCCACAAATATAAGAATAACCCCGCAGGATGCGGCGATAATATCGACCGCGTTCCCAACCTTTTAATAAGTTTTGATGTAATAATTTAAAGGGGTTCTGACAAGCGGGGAAATACGCCCACAATATTATTAGAAAAAGGACTCGGACTTGCCTAAACTAAAAAAGGAACAATTAACTTACTTAACGAATTGACCAACGGACCTGACTAGGCAGCAGCAAACACCAAAAATAGAACACACTCTTGGAAAACCAAAATGGCAAGTGCCCTAACTTAACACAAAAACTTATTCGAAAACGTCGAACTTCGCGTGGCTCGAACATTCCACATAGCTACGGAGGAACCAGACTATTGTCACGAGAGCTGGACAGCTGAAAGGGAGACGGAAACAAAAGGTATAAATTAGCATGTGAAACTACAACAATTCACTTTACATATAAAAAGATATTAGGTAAAACAGACCCCCAGAGAACAATAAAACAATACACGCAAACAGGAAAACTACTCCAGCAGTGATGCCACCTATGTACGGAGGCGTTTACGTGACGCACCTCAGGGCGTAACAAAATGCAACCAAAGGGAACTTAATCAGTATTGACAGCCTTGTATCTGTTGCCTCATGTTTATGACATAGCTATATTTCCTTTTTTCATCAAGATAGGTCAAGTTTTCCTACTTTAGATCTGTTTGCTGTGATTATTAAATGTTAGTTCATTGTTTTCAATTTTTCAGAGATGTTGAGGTATTTTGTATCTTTCTTTTGCGGTATATTAAAAGCATGTCTGATCGTCTGTTCATTCAATCCTTTCATATTTCATTTTTTTTCTCATCCTCATGTAGTATGCTAATACTTACGAAAGATGACTCACTGATTTGCTTAAAGTCAACCATTTGTATAAACCAACATACATGCAAACAAGGATATATTGCTTGTCAGAACCTGTACACAAAGCTCTAGTCTTCCCATTCAGCAGATTTAAGCTTATTGCATTGTGTTTTGTATTTTCCAAAAATACTATGTCATTTTATTGGTCATTGAAACTTTTCACGGAGCACTCACAATCATGTGTTGTACAACTTTCTTCACTATCACTGAAGATGAGGAGTTACAACCCTAGACAAAAGAATTCACATAAGAAATGAATACTTTGCTATACTCATGACTCTTGTCAACACTACTGCTAAAATCTACTTTACTATCTATGTTTTATTCAGGATTTCAAGGCCATGTTAACAGAAAGGGATCTACGCTTCTCTTGTGGTGTACTTTTGTATTATGTTCTCATTCCAAATGTTCACTAGTATAGCTTACTCCTGATGAACAACACAAAATATGCATTTAACTTGCAGTTTGAAGAGTGTGTATGAGGAATTGGTGACCTTTGGAATGGTTCATATACTGTGGAGAAAGTGTCAATTGCAAAGCATACCTTGCATCTAATGATCAGTTTTAGTCTACATTAATTTCAAAGCTGCAGTTATTTTCATTTATTTTTGTTGTTCACGTGCCATAAGGATCTCAATAAATTATAATAAAAACATCTTGAATGCTTGAATGTTTACTTTCTTACTATTTATGCTTTCTTGCTTGGTTCGTGTTTCATCAAGAGTCAAGTACTGTGATCATATGTATTGTGTTTCTGGTAACATTGAAGAAGGCTTAGGGAACATAGGCTGTGATGGGGGATGGAAAGGATGTATGATTGATAAATCACAAGTCTGCGCCCCCCTCCCTCACCCAACCCCAACATCTGACTCCCTATGCACGCTAGTGTTCCAACAATAGAGCCAAGAGTTTACTGAATAAAATCCTTGGCAAAAAAACCTTCTTCCCCCATAACTACAACCGGCCGCAGCCCAACCACCCCCCCCCCACCACACCCCCCACCCCCACCTCCCACCAACAAAAGAATGCCTCTTTGAAAGCAACTTCTACCCTAATTTCATGTCATATGGTGTCCACAATATGCCTAAAGTATACTAGCTTTGTTAAAGACCGAGCTAATTTAGTTTTCCTCGGTGGAACAATCTGAGCAAGCTATGTTTGAGGTTATAGCTACACAGATTAGAGAGGTAGAAGTGTGCCATGAACACCACAAACAGACTGCTAAGACTAGAACTTCGTTAAAAGACGACAATGAAAGTACCATACATATCCAAATAGCTACTACTTTGATTCTGATATTTTACTGAGGGAATCTGACCGACTTTTGATTCACCACTACCACAACGGGAGTAGAAAGTAGATCATTCGATCCAGCGCTATTCATAACGGTAACAGTATCGCAAATCCGTCACGCGAGTTTGCACTAATGCTGTTCGATATCCAGTTTTAGCAGTTGACATCTCTCAAGTATGGAGTACTTTGTTATTAAGCATTTATAAATTGCTTTTCAAAATTCAATTGTTCAACTTGTAACCAGAACTTGGAACAATCTAAATGTTAGCATGTCATGCTCTCTTCTGTGATTGAAGTTGAAGCCTCATTTCAGTTTAATTTTTAGTTACATGCATACAGTCTACTCTTGCTTGTTGAAATTAACAGAAAAGATGATGTGCATAAAGGAAAGAAATTTCTAAACAGGATTAGAATATTTTTTTGGGGGCAAAATAGTGTCGAGTAGGGAATCCATTGCACATCTCATCCTTCCAATTTTGTCATTTAAGGAAATATGAGTTTGAACACATTCAGAACTATTGTAAATGGTATTTTATAATGACAGGACATCCACTATAGTATTTTTTCACTGCATTAACCTATTCACTTTGATCCATGATGTAATCAGTCTTCAGACATAACAGCTTATTCATAGCCCGTTTTCCGTGTGCTCAAACAGTTACAATACAGGATTATCGAGGCAATAAAACCGGAGCTCCTAGTAACTTTTTAGGTAGCAGCCCCCTACTGTGACACACATACACCATGTCACAACATACATCTTCATATGCATGACAGCATCGTGAATAATTTTCACTGCAATGAAATTGAAAGAAGCAAATAAATCAGCAACACAGAAGAATAATATTTACAAGCGTCATGTTTGTTCGAACGTTTTCGAAGATATCTCATCTTCCTCCTCAGGTATAGTAAGGCTTTAAAATTATATAGTTCCATAGGCTGTAGCATAGATATGATTAACCATGTTGATACATGTAGCAAAGTTTAAAATACATTGAGTAGGTAGGAGGATCCATGTTGGAATAGGTGACTATTTCAAACTGGTTTCAGTTTTTGGATGTGGAGAGCTTCCTTGATTTTAATCTGAAAGTCTGAGTTGCCAGTTGCTATAACATGAAAATTGTTTATGCTGCTTTCGGTCTTACAATCTCTGCACTGGTTTATATGTTCAAAGATGGCAGATTTCCCGGAAAGATGCTTCTTGACTCTCACAGCTAAATGCCTCTTGGTCTTACCAATGTAAGCCTGATTCCTTAGAAACTTTTTGAAAATCAGTGATGGGTGTCCAATGAATGGAATACTTATGATGTATTTAGTATCATCATCCTCTTCATCCTGATTACCCTCTTTTGGACCAAGCTTCTTAAAAAGGAATATGTTACACAATCAGAGAAAATCTTCTTTAATTTGGATAATTCTTCATGGAATAGAGACCAATTGCTACAAACAACAAAAGCACGATTAAGAAAGCAATATATTAGTCCTGTCTTCCATGCCCATGGGCAAATTGCATTGAAGTTTAGAATGACATTTGTATTAGTGGGCTTACGGTAGACTGTAGAATGGAATTTAAGTTTATGGCCTTAGACAGCATTTTTTGGGGCTAAGGCTGGGATGGTAAGAATGTGTGTAAACAATTTGCCCCAGGTACCAATAATAATAATAATTTATACAATCATACCTGTCTAAAATGAAATGTGCACTTCACAGTTTTGTCATGTGGCTTTCAGGACAACACTTCACAATATATTGGTGCAGATGTTCATGACAAACAGTGAATGAACAAAACAATTAAGGTTAGATAACAGATAGCAAATGTATTATAAGCAAACTTTGAAATATGAAATAATGCATATAGGTCGGCATTTACAATGAGCCAAGTATGAGAAGTCACGTAAAAATGTAGAACTGTTTTTTTTAACAAAAACAACATTTCGTCATTCAGCTGTCATTTATTAGCCACTTCAGTGTGATATCATTGATGCCAGCAGTGAAGGACAAGGATATACTTGGGTCATACGTCACTGCCAGCACATTATCTGTAGAACAATGAATACACATTTATATTCGTAAATGTCAAAGAAGAATGCCAAAATGCATTGTAGGTTCTTTGATATAACATAGTAATATTCATGAATTTATTATACAGAATAGTATGGGTGTAAGATATACTTGTTCTTTCATACAGCGAAAAGCATTAGATGTGGCGATATATTCCCAACTTCGCTGCTGACCAAAAATGGATAGACTTCTTGTACTTGATATGATACATCAGCATATGAAATTGATATTCACCATGTATAATTATACTCACTATACTGTTTTAATATTTACAACTAGATTGGTGGACTCCTGCAAGTGACCACTGCTTCGAATAATATTGACCACCTCCTGTGGATGACCCCTTTTTATTGACCTGTGCTATATCTTACCTCTGGCTAGTTTCACACACACAATTTTATTCACTATATGTTCACCAAGTTTTGCCCTTCATCTTTCATGTGTTCTCATAGATTGCTTACTCGAGTGATCTCTCAAAGCTTAAAGAATATGTAAAACTATACCATCTTTTGCTTTTGTTTGATTCCACGTGTTGTCACATCTTGTATTGGACCTATTAATAGTACTTCTCTGGGACGTAGGCTCCTCATTTGAAAGGTATGGAAAGTCCTTGACACATGCATCATTACTAACTTGAAGAAAATTGAAACACTTTATGCTGTTTGGAATGGATATAAGCAGGAGGCAAATGGAATGCTGATTTAGAAGGAAACTGCGCAGAAAGTTTCTTCGAATGTTTTTCACATATACTTATCCTCCTTAACCTGTTGACCCCAAATGTCGACCGTTGACTACCACCAAGAACAATAGCATTCTTTTACTCATTGTGGTACTTGCATTTAAATAGAAAAAGAATCGGAAAGCCTTGCAAACCGTGGCTTTTTAGATCCAACGTTGCACATTAATTTGAAATCTGAAGAACTGAAATCTGAAGCTATTTATACGGGTAAAACTTAGCTAATATAAAAGCTACAAACAGAAAGTCAATACATCAAACAAAATTGGAAAGGAAAAAAGGTAAACTTTCATCATTACGCAAAGCAAGTGTGATGTAGATTAACTTTTAACAATATTATTCCGTACTGTACACCCTTTAAAAGCCTGATAGTTTGACTTCAATTAAAAAAACATCGATACTTTTTCAGTTTAGGGAAGCCTCGTATGAGATGTGCTGAAGTCAACTAGCTAGTTTTCCAGGGACTTATTAACGATGGCTTCAAATACGTATTTGAAAGGGCTTGAATTGATTTGATCTCTCTGTTTTACCGAATTATCCCATTTTGGACACATGTAGAACATAAATGGCCTTGTCAAGGTCTTACATTCACTACAGGAATGCCACATGACAAAAATAACAACTAGTGAATGTTAACATCTTCAGATATGGTGCTTTCAAGATAGATCATGTCAACACAAACTCATTTGCATGCACCTATACACACATGAGAACCAAATTAAATGCACATGTTAACTGCACGCCTATGGCAAAGTACACCAGAAATATGTTCCATTATATGTACATGAAAACAAAAGTTGACCCATGCTGAATTTATGATACATGGAAGCAAGATACACAGAAGCAAGATGATAATATAAGATATAAAAAGTTGACGACATAGAAAAGTTGAGGTAGAAAAAGTTATGAATAATGCATTTAGAAGAAACATAACATTAAAAAGAATGCGATTAAAAGCACTGGCAAAAGGAATTAATAAACAGCACTATCAGCTGGTGTTGTGTGGTCCATTCAGTATATGACAGTAAAACTTTTGGGGAAGAGCACTGTGCGCATGTATTACCAATTGGAGACGTTTCTTCGATGTTGTGTGTGTTAAGTTCGAATATGATTTCATCAAGATCCTTGAAGAGCTTGTCTGTTCCAGTAGCCAAAATTGCTACTTTGCTTACCTCAGATTCACCTAAAATAAGGACATAAAAACTTAGTTAGGTGAAATGGGGGTGTAGGCGATTTTACACTATCTAACGCAACGTAGTCGCCAAGAACCTGAAGTATTTTTAAGGGAGGGCCCGAGGAACATGAACTTATAGCATGCTCCTCATGGTGAAACATCATTGCACCTATTAGGTGAATTGAGCTTTTTACGTGACCCGCCATGCGGGATACAAAACGTCACGGCCAAACGGCGCTACCGAACCATCCCATACTGACAAACGAAACTCGGGTCAAGCGAGCCAAAAAACATACGCCCGCCGACCTGCAGAGTCAAAACGCCCAACCCCCCACTCAAACATTCAAAAAACTACAAAAGGACCCGCACGCAGCGAAACGAAAAACCCCTTCCCAGCACACCAGCGTCCAAAAAAGGCAGCCAATCGCCTTAAATTTTAAGGCGAATGTCAGACTTCACCGCCTCCAGGACTGCCTGCCAACTGGCAATTTCCCCCTAAAAACCACATTACATTAGGTGAATTGAGTGTACTGTTAATAGTAGGAGAGACTAGCGTAGGTTCTTATGACCAACTAGACCGGTTTCTGCTCTCAAACTTTATAGGAGGAGCTTGATCAGTAGTAGCCCTACAATACCTACTTCAACTCTGCCAAGGAAAAGCCGCATAGTTGTATTGAGAGTTATTGAGAGTAAGGATAGGCGCGCGCAAAGTATATTCTTAAGTTTGGACAGCCGCATCTGATTTTAGATTATTTAATGCGCTATTTCATTAATAGAAAACCCATCAAAGCAAACGATGGCGGAGGATTGTGGGACCTCATAGCCTGTGCCACATGACGCTTTCGCAGATGGGGTAACGACCTCAATTTCACCAGTAATTTACTAAGAATTCATAGCATCTGCAGACCGGGTGGGCAAGAGCCGCTCAAGATATCCTAAGAACGAGGGAACCGTTGTTTATTGATTTATTATCGTACTTAGTCTCAAGCAGAGATCTCATGTAACATGTTTGGTAGGAATGTAGGTGTATCTAGGGATGAGAAACCGCGCGTGAGAGCCAATTTTTATGACAGGTAAATCAATGAAGTGTTTTGCGTCTGATGAAGAACACCGAATTTGTTATTGCAAATCATTTGCAAGTATGCGTTATGATCACAGATTACAAGTTGTCGTTCAAAAGAGGATAGGCTACTTCATAGACCATCAATTCCCCGATAATGCGTCGGTAATGTCAAATACTGCCGTCTGTGGTGGCGAAGTCTGCTTACGAATTCTCCCGGTCACGGTGACCGCGAGCAATGATAATCGAGTAGATACTCTTGCGCTCCCTTTCGAGGGGAATGGTCGACGATGATCGCAGTCACAGCCCCGATGCAAGGGGACTGGGGTTGAGAGCGGATCAGTCGTTCGGTACTTTGGTTTTCGTACCCAGGTTGTTTCCTGGAGCGCGTCAGGAGCATTCTAAAGGTGCGTTCGACTCCTCTACTCGACTTACACGAGTTCAGCTGATAAACGTTCGGCTTGTGGAAACGTCACGAAAACGTCACAACTCGAGTAAGAGAAAGGTAACCACCTCCGGGGGTAGGTTACTTGTGTAGGTATGACGTTTTTTACGTCACAATTAAGATGGCAACACACGAAGTAACACTGCCTTCGGGCAAAACAGTGCCAGTTAAGATACAAAGTGGCCGAGAGGAAACACTCTCAAAAAGTAAGTTTGTTATGGGTACAGAGTATTAAGTACCAGAGATTTCCACGTCAGTGTTTACGGCCCATTTGGCTTGTGAACCAGCACATGGCCCTTCATTTTCACCTACGAATAAGATCTCGAACGTGTTGACAACTGACATGTATGATCGGTGTACCGTATCTGTAGTGTAGGCTATTACTGTAGCCTATACATTATATTGATTGGGTTCGTCAACATAAGATTATTATGAAAATTAAGGTAGGCTAGTACCCTCCAAAAGCAAATAGTGCTAGACATTACAGGCTATCGAACGAGATCCAGCGACCCACTGTTGCCTGTTTAATGTTACGATAACAAATATAACCATATATTTGTACAGTAAATTGACAGTCAAATTAGGTAAGCTATACATGCATAGTCTAGAGATATAAAACATTCCAGATTTATAATTAGGTCACGCCAGAATCGCATAGATTCATTGGCCTTCGGCACCCAAAAGTCCTACGTTTGGTCTACAAAGTCATAAGTTTATTGAAAATTTTGTTGATCCTACTTTTTCACCCGGGTCCACTTGAAGGCCTGCCAGTAATATTTGTAATGACTGCTTAATATTCTGTCTGGCCAACAGTATAAGAACAGTATTAGAACAACTGTGTAAAAGTTTTATCTCATAGTAAGTATCAATTTACAGTTGTACTCTATGTGCATAATATTTTCAATATATTAATCTTCTGATTTCCAGACTTTGCAAGAGTTGTGCAGGTTCTACAAGACTTACCGCAGGGTGTAAGCTATCCGGTAGCCCTTGACTTCAGTGAGAAGGCTGCAGTAAGTACACCAGCTTCATTGAATGACAACCTTCTCCAGCCTTCGAAAGCTTCATCTACGACTACCATCACACCATCTACCGAACCCAAGACAAGTGAACCAGTAGCGTCATGTACCCCATATACAGAGTTGGTTTCATGGGAAGATAGCCAGGTAAAAACTCTACTGAACATCATAACGGAAAAGAAGGACCTACTCAAGGTAAAAAACAAGAAACCAATCTGGAAAAATATTTCATCTGAGCTGTCTGACACACTTGGTGTGAAAGTAACTGCTGATCAGTGCTATGACAAATACAGAAACATTAAACAGGCTCTGCGCAAACATGAAGATAAACGTCGTAAAACAGGTAATGGTCAACAGAAGCCGTTCAAATTTCCAGACATTTATGATATAGTTGGTGATGACCCCTCTCTTCAACCAGCCTTTACCTGTCATTCAGAGGGAAACATGTCAGAAATTGGGGGCCAGCCAACAAGTGATGAGGACACAGAACCAACGCGTAAGAAGATTAAAACTCGAAACCGGTCATCTCTCATAGTAAATGAGATGAAGGATATGTTCATGGAAAGCCAAACACAGTTGCAAGAAACCCTAATGACTATGCACAATGAAAACAAGGCCCTTCTTACACAACTTACTGATAAACTGTAGATGCATTTCAGCTCAGATAGCATAGTTGTTTTTGTTGAAGAAGTTTACTCTTTAATTTGTGTTCTTTCTTTTATTAACTTCATGTATTAACTTCATCTTGAAAGGAGGTTGGATTTTACAAAAGGAGAAATTACCAGACTACATAGGCTAATCAATAAATTGAAAAATGATCCTGTTGAAACAAAGCACTAAGAAGACAATTGTTGTACTAGAAAGACAACCTTTGGAGAAGTTGTAACATATTTTACAAGAAAAAAAAGGACAAAAAAGTTATCTATAATCTCATACTTAAAGAATTATAAGAGCTGGCTTAAATTGTTTGTTGTTTAATAATAACTTTAAAAAAATGCTTTCCAGTGTATTTGCAAGTTATTTGCATGTAATTGTTCTGTTAGCATCATGCTTTTTATCTGCTAGAAAGTTAGTTCAACAATGCCATAAGCTCCTGTCGCCTCTCTTGACCTGTTACTTCCTCGTTGTAAGGATAATCCTGCTGCTCTCTGTCATGGTCACGGTTTTCGTGAAACTCCTCCATAAGCTCATCGTCATTCATGATGCACACATTATGAAGGGTGCAGGCTGCCAGTATGGTCTTACAAAGAAATTTTGTATCCTCTGCTCGAAAAAATTGTAGGCGAAGAAACCGCCCCTTCAAATGACCAAACGCACGCTCTATGACATTCCGCTGGCGACTCAATTCTTGATTGAATCTTTTTTCCTCAAATCCCAGATTTCCATAATCTCTAAAGGGAGTAATGAGGTACCACAAAAGTGGGTAGGCAGAATCACCTAACAAGAAATATCCAGGAGGGAATTTGTTATCATCCCCCATTAAAGAGCAATTTCTGAACACTCTTGCATCGTGAACACTGCCAGGCCATCCAGTCAGGACGTGTGTGAAAAGTAAATTAGTGGTACAAACTCCCTGTAACTGCATTGAATAGAAGTGGTTCCTATTGAAATATGACTGTGGGAACTCTTTCGGTGCTGTTATTCTGATGTGTGTGCCGTCGACTGCACCAATGGTATTTGGCAGCCTCCCAATCCTTCGAAATCCTTCAGATACAGCTCGCTTGCTAGCATCACTAACTGGCCAGGAAACAAGTCGTGGCATAACATCTGTTACTATGGCTTCAGCAACTCTGCAGCAAACATTGTGATATGTGGACTGAGACACCCCAAATCTGTCAGACATTGTCCTGAAGCTCTCAATGTTGCCTATAGAAAAAGAAAATGTGATCTTACTGAAAGGTTATTGAGCCACTCTAAAACAGCCCAATCAAAGCCTGCAGGTCGGCCTGGCATCTAGGTAAAGCTCATATGGACCTATATGTACATTGGCATGCTGGCCAGGGTACTTTACAAAGAGTACGGGGACCAAGCTTATAAAAATTGTTTACTAGCATAACTTTATGATGACTGATGTATGCGGGTCAATGGAGGCACGTACAGTGAAAAGGATAGTGTTGTAGGTGCAGTACCAGTGTCACACCATTTCTTGGAATGCATTTTCATGCAGGGAGACCACAAAGAAAAAGCAGCAACAACTATAGGCGTACTTACCAACGAACCACAGAAACATTAGGATCTGTTTTTTCAGTGTCACTGATTTCGTGCCGCCTAGGCAGTTTTCAGGCGTTGGAATCTTCGAGCTCGCTAATTGATTTATAAGTATTTCTGCGGTGGAGCTGTCTAGTCTAAAATGAAACTTGAAATCAAGGTCGTCGTATCGATGCACAATGTTTTCTGCAAATCCAACTACTCGAGGAACCTCTTCCCTTTTCAGCTTACTTGCCGACATGACTGGAAAAATCTCCTTAGTATGCTGCATAGCAATTAATTGTTGCATCTCACATTCCTGGAGATAAATCTGTAGAATCATAGCAATGCAAACTTTTCTCCTTCTTGTCTGGGCATCCATGCTCTGTTGATATAATATAAAGCACACTATCAATACGACTACTTCATGACGTTTTGCCCATTCAGTCGTTCGTGTCGTCTATTCACCACGCATGCGTAACGAAGTTAACTGACGTCGAGAAGATTACTCGAGTTGCTACGCGAGTAGAGGAGTCGAACGCACCTTAAGTAAAGGTGGTTTCAGACTCACGAAGTGGGTCAGCAATGATCGTGCTGTCTTCGAGAGTATCTCAGAATCAGAGAGAGCTCCAAACATACCTAACAGTTTGGAGAAGCTTCCAACCAACGAACACTTGGTGTAAGCTACAATGCGGAAGATGACAATTTCGTGTTTCAAGTGTCGTTACCCGATAAACCCTATACTAGAAGAGGGCTACTGTCAACCGCAGTTCGATTTTTTACCCCCTTAGAATTGCCACCCATTTTGTTCTCCTTGCGCGATCCCTCTTGCAAGACATGTCGTAAGGGCTCTGAATGGGATGAACCCTTGACGGACGAAGAACTTTCGACATGGAAATTATGGCTGAAAAATTGGCCAAACCTTTCGTTTGTTCGAATACCCACATGGTTAAAATTAGAGGAGCCAAATCATTTCCTGCTTCACATATTTTGTGAAGCATCCCAAAGAGGATATGCTGCGGTTGATACCTCCGCGTAATGAGTTGTGATGATAAAGCCAGTTGTTCGTTCGTTCAAGGCAAAGCGAAAAGTCAGCCCGATGAAGACTGTATTTATTCCCAGGCTTCAGATATTAAGTGTAATCTAGATGAAGCAATATTCTGGACAGATTTCCACGATTGTTGTTGGATATATTCGAAACGAATAGAAACGTTTTAAGACGTTCGTTGCAAACAGAGTGTCCAAAATTCGCGACAACATTACCGTCATCATTACCAAGGCAGGACTTGACGTGGCGCCGAATAAGTGCACCGTCATTCGATACTCCGATAGCTTTGAATTCGTATTTCCGCCAGGACACCAGAGGAACCTCAAGCCATCTCGGTCCTCAATCCCATTCAACCGTAGCTTGTTTTCCTGAAACCTCTATCATTTAACGTATTATATAGGTGTAATTCAAGATTGATTTTGTGTCTGAAAGGAAAGGTTTTATTTTAAAGATATTGGCATTGAGAATTCTGTTCCATGATTATTGATTCTGTGTAAAGGTATGTATTCTTGTACACTCTAAAAACTAAAGTGCTGTCTTTACAGCTCTTTATCAGTGCCAACCTCTTTCTAGCACTTTTGGTCCAGCTACCAACGAATTCCCAAACCGTGTGCGGATATCTTCATGATTTGATGAATTTCATTGGCTGTCGATGTAATTCATCAAGTAACGCCACTGTTCTCCGTGTGTGCGTGCATGCCACCGACGGACGGCCAGGCTGTCATGCCCATAGTACATGTATGCACTATATGCCTGATTGTACTGTAGTATTTTGTACTATATTTGCAACACGTACGTCGTGCGCTCAAAGCTTGCAGTAGTAGCAGTACACCCAATCGGCGCAATTTGCATGGTAAAAAGTAAGTGTTAAACTTTCGAATTATTTTGATACTCGAGTTTGGTACAGTACTGATAATTTCATTCTACTGAAAGATAAATATTTGCTCGTATTTTTCATATGACGATCATGGCTGGCGTATTTCATACGCGAATAACGCGATCTTTTAAAGTTTCATGAGTGAGCCAGTGATAATTCAGTGGAGCCCCTAACTTCAGTTGGGCCAGGCACCACTTCAACAAGGCCTAGCCTAGGTCGTGGGCATTAATAACCTATACGTGTTGGGCTGATTAGGCATATAAAGCCTAGGCATGGCCCTAGCTAGGCATATGCTACTTTAGCTTAGTATTATATGATGGTGGTCTCTAATTTCGCGCAGTTTTGCCACAAATTGGCTTTTGAAGTACGATTATTTGACCTAGCCTAGGGCGATGGCTAGGCTAATCTAGGCCTATGCTATATAATGGCATAGGCTAGGCCCTATAGCTAACGTTCCTGGCTAAGGCTTAACTTATTTTTGGTTCCTCTAGCTACTTCCATCTCACATATATTACCTAAAACTAAGTTATAGGCCGAAGCTAGTTATAGGCGAGTAGCCTACGGTATATCATCGACTGCGTACGAGTGATTGCCAAATTATGTTGATGCTATTGTTGACTGGGGGGGGGGGGGATTTTGTCCACTTATGCAATTCTGGCATATTATCAACAGGCAACCGGGGTGGTGGTGGGGGGATTTGGTGGCAGCCACCCCATCCCCTGCCTTAGAATACTTCAACTATTCCCTAGAAAAAATTCTTCTTTTTACAGCAATTTCAAAATGAGTGTAGTTTGATAATTCTGTATTGCAGGATTGTCGTATCCTTGCAGAGAATGCCTCACCAAAATAAGAGGAAGTTATATGTGACTCTTGAAGGAAGTCAGATCAAGAAAGTTAATCTTTTAAACGGGAGGAATTTGGGACAACATATTCATCCCTCGTGAACAAAATACAGCAAAAGTTTAAGATAGATGGAACAGTAAGAATTTCAGCAAAAGTTGAAAAAGATGGGTTGTTTATAGAAGTAGAATAGGATGATGAAGACTTTGCAGAAATCGTCGAGGAAGCACTTGAGTTTAAGGTTACCCAGGCCCTGTTTCAGAATTGTATGCCGAATCAGCTTGATGCATCCCCTGAGAAGAATCAGGAAATTGATAGTGATGACAACCAAGTGGAGAAATCTACAAGTGTTTCTAATCATATTTAGGTCTTTCCTCCTCAATGTTTTAAGCAAGTGGTGATACTTTGCTTTGCCACAAACTCACCCAGTCTGCTATTTTAAGGCTTGCATCGACACAATAGAAATTGATATTAACCATTTTGGTGCATTTGCATTAGTTGTAAAATAGTATTTGGCATTCAGTCTGTCACTAATGTCATCTGGTAGACATCTTATATGTTCTTTTCAAAAGTCATTTCCAGTGGGTTACATAAGTACCATCCAAACAGTTCTCAGAATTGACAAAGATTTAAGAAACTAAAAGCATATCCAAGTCAACAGTGGTAGTAAAATTTCATCGTAGGTGACCCCTTTCATTTCGAACCATATGGAGATGACTCATAAGTATTAATAACAGTCTACCCATTTATTTGGAGGGACTGAAAAGTTTTACAGATTTTGTATGCATCACATGTACTTGACATTTTCATGTTCTGCCTGATTTCAGGATTCTTACAAATGGTTTTAGTGTTGGAACAAGTACAGTACCTTCTCTATGAGCGTTTCTCTTGTTTCTTGTTGCGAAGGGAATCAAAGGGTAAATCGTACGTTAGGGAGTTTGCTTCCATTAAATCAAGATCAGCCCTCCAGTTGCTGCAGTTCTTTATCTCTGCAGCATGCATGTATGTAATACATAGTTGGAATTAGCCAATTCTCCACCAGCTTCCCCCTCCCCCATCAACTCGTCCAGTTCCGTCCCCAGTCCGCCGCCGGTATCGCCAGATCCGGAGGCTCTGTCTGACGGCGACTCCGGGGACTCGGTGGTCATCGGGTCTCCGGAGGCTCTGTCTGACAGCGACTCCGGAGACTCGGTAATCATCGAGCCGAAACGTGCCACTGGGACGAGCTGGTACGACGAGATGGGGGAACCCTCTCTAAAAAGGTCGGCCTCAAGTGACGACTCGGACGACGATAAGTCGTCTAGAGCGCGCTTCAAGCTTACAGAATCGTCGTCGGCGTAGTTTTGCCCCATTGCCTTCTCATGGCCCATACATTTTCAGTTGCCACTTTCAACGTGAATGGCATGAGGGATCATCGCAAGCGCAGTCGCATTTTCCAATATTGTAAGTCAATGGAGGTCGACTGCGTTTGCCTGCAAGAAACATATTTTGGAAGAAGATGTCCCTCTATGGGCTTATGAGTGGGGTGGTGGGCTGCATGCTTCGTTTGGTTCGTCTTCATCCTGTGGCACTGTCATCCTTCTGTCACCTCGTCAGGCGGGTTGTGCCACTAGGGTGGAGACGGATCACGAGGGCCGATTGGTTTGCATTCTATTGAAGTATCCACAAGGTAACATCTCCCTTTGCAATGTGTATGCTCCCAATCGGCCTTCTGCTAGACGAGATTTGTTTAACACGCTGCCTTCCTTTGTTCCTGGTAGTGCACCATGTGTCATGGTCGGAGACTTTAACTGTGTCCCAGATTCGGGTCTTGACAGACTCGGGGCTTCTGTGTCTGCTAGTCCTGACGCTGGGATCAAAGAGCTGGACAGTTTTACTTCGGCACACATTTTAACCGATGTCTGGAGGCATATGCACCCGTGTAGTACGGCGAGACGCTTAGCTGTCCGCTCTCTGACCATGACACTGTTGTAGCACGTTTTGTTTTGCCTTCCATTTTCCCGATCGGGCGGGGCCTATGGAAGCTTAACTGTCGGATTCTTGGCGAGGCAGAGTTCCGCCAAGGTTTCGAAACCAGGTACAAAGGATGGCAAACATTGAAGCCGGCCTTTGCCTCTACATCCCAATGGTGGAATGATGTCAAGTTGCGTATCAAACGCTACGCAATTCAGTATTGCGTGACCAGCGCACGGCGTCGAAGAGAAAAATTCTCGAAGCTGTGCGCGGAGGTGAAGTTTGGCGATCCTTCGGCTGTCATCGCTTTGCAGACTTATCTCGATGAAAAGTACCACGGTGCCCGCGTCAGGGCCCGTGTCGAAGCGGTGGAAGCTGAGGAGCGCCCTTCACTGAGGTTTTACCAGTCCGTTAGCTCATCGACGGGTGACAGACGCGTCCAATCTGTGCGCGCTACTGATGGGACTGTGGTTAGTGACCCTCACGGCATTGTCCGCGTATATAAAGAATATTATTCGAGTTTGTTTACGCGTGGCAATGTCCACTTGTCGGCACAGGCCGATTTATTGAGGGGAATCACAAAAACTGTTCCCCACGATGTCAATGATATTTTGGGGAGCGGAATAACCACTGTTGAGCTTTGGAAGGCGCTTTGGAAGATGAAGAATGGCAAGTCCCCGGGTTCGGACGGGCTTCCGAGGGAGTTCTACCGAACCTTCTGGGCAATTAATAGGACCCGACATCAGAGCCGTCTTCGAGGACGCCTTCCAAAACGGACTGTTAAACCAAAGTCAACGTCTGGGCATGATTACTTGGCTGCCCAAGTCTGGGGACCCCTTGGATCCTCATAAGAAGCGTCCGATCACCTTCTTAAATCTGGGCTACAAGTTGCTGGCTAAGGCTTTGTGCAACCGCCTTGCACTGGCTATGCCGCAAATTGTTGGAGACCCAGTATGTACGTACATATGGCTGTGTATGTGCAGTGATAACATGCCAGAGATGGGCCAAAGTCGTTTTGAAAAATACATAGGAGCTTGCAGTACTATGGAGTTGCCACATTTCAACAATTTACTACATATCTCAATTACTTTTTCATATTTTCCAGTCTTTGGACTCCTATCAATGTTGGATACACATCCCAAAGGAGAAGAAATTACTCGTGAATACATGAAGAACAAGACACTCACACCGCAGACAAGAATAACTTTAGTGAACGTTGTCTGTGCAGCACTTGTCAAGATACATGGATAGTGAGTAAACAGGCTTGTTGCCTGTACTGTATGTATGCTGAAAACCATGCCCAAATTTTTTTATGGTGGGATTGATATTGTTCCAAGACACTTGTATGGTTTTCAGTGGCATCTTTACCTTCAAATCAGAGGAATGTTGTACTGATTACCCCAGAATTACAAGGATTTCTAAAAGACACACTGAGCGGAAGCAAAACACTGAACTTCTGAATTAATGACACATATTGTTGTGAAACATGGAGATCATCTGTCATGCACCGTCTGGTTAATGGTCAAATCAAGGACAAGGAGAGCCTCATTAATAGATATTGAACATGACAGAAATGTGGTCAAACTCAGTGCATCATGTTGGACAGTGGTATGGTTGAAAAACATGCAGTTAATATCCCACTAACATGTTTCTACTTATACTCAACTGCAACATAGACATTTCACTTGTCCACATGTTAGTTTCCCTGGAAGTTATTGTGGGATTAAATCTTGAAGTGGCTCGAATGCATGTTTGTGTAAGATATGTAAGTATATGATAGGTTTCTACTGAAGATTTTGAAAGTCAGTCATTGTTTACATTTAAAGTTTGATTCCATGTATTCTTTCAGCTATCCATCACCAGAAGAGAAGGAGAGCAGCAAGATGCATCATTGATCGATTTCCAAACCTTCGGGATAAGATGGGTAAATCTGGACATGTAAGCAATAGAAATCCTATATTTAGTATGGCATATATAAAAAAGTTAAATAAGAGGGTGGGGGGGGGGCAGCAACGAAGGGGATCAGATGTATCAAGTATTACAATTTTAAGTTGAAGATGTCAAAGTATGATCAATATAAAGTGTGAATATGCAGTTTTTCCTTTTTCCAAGATTGTTGACTGCAATTTTCTTTGTTCAGAAACTACAATGGGTAGTTTACTAATTATCTTAAATGTCCCCCTCCCCCCCCCCCCAATGGTGTTCATTGATAGAAACATAATTAATAAATATGGTGAAGTAAGACTTAATGTAGAGAAAGCAGTGTTTGAAATGAAGGGTGTAGACTGTGCCCTCCCCCTCCCTTCCCTAAATGTGGCTAAAACCAACTTGTGCACTCCCTGACTCCTACACCTTAACTGAGCATTATGGCAGTGGATGACGTAGCATCATTTAGCCACTACTCTCTCCAGAAAGCCCCCACAAACAGCACTTTTTTAATAATGCATTTTAAGATATTGCAAGATAGGTGCTACTTTCTGACATGTAGGTTTTGTTTTGCTATCATTACATAAGTATAAAATGATTGTTTGTTGTATATATAGGACCATTTCTCCTACAAAAACCGGTGGCCAAAGTGGTTATATACAGAGCCGACTCAAGAATATCAGAAGACATCTGCCGAAACAGAATCAGCAGAGACCAAGACGAGGCATGTCTGGGGCCCAGAACCAGCTTACAAACATGGAAAATAACAAAGAGCTTTTTACAGGAGATCTTACAACCATAGAAAATGATGAAGCAAAAGGACTGGCTGATTTTTGTCGAAGTGCATCATTAGAGAGCAAAGCGGCAATTTTAAAGGCGAAAGAATTCACAGAAAGAATTCACAGGGAATTCACAGGGAGTTGATGTTGAACATCAACTTTGCTGTACAGCTACAAGACTTTTTCATATATCTACAGGTAGTGTTATATGAAATAGGCATTCTCCCAGGGCAGAAAGTGAGTAACAGGGTGAAAGAGGTCAAGGTGGCTGTAGACTCCATCGAAAAAGAAGATGACTAGTTGCACCTCAACTTTTCCAAATGTTTTTACTGTAGGTCTTTTTGGAATAGTTTACATGTGTGTCTAATTCTGTTTCAGTTATATTTATACCCTGATTCTTCACTATGCTCAGCTGTGTAAGTATGTGTGGTCATTCCTTGTACTTAAAAACGCACAGGGTACCTGGGAAAGTACATATTGTGCAATTTTCCTCAACAATAGCTCAGAGCAACCTCCTTTGGTTTCCAGCTGTTTCCAAAACAAGAAACTTTAGGTACCCATGTGTTTTGTAGTACACCTATTACCTTTCTTATTTGGTATATTTTATAGTTTTGCAGTTGCATAATCATTATACCCAACCGTTATGAGTTTAGATATCCTAAAGGTTGTATTGGCCCCAAATATGCTAGATTTTAAAATATGCTCACCTTTTTTTTATTAACACCCTGGAGGAAATTTACCTCACTGGAACATTTCAGTTGTCCTGAGTGCTCATGTAGAATGTCAATTTGGAAAGTAAAGATCTCCAGGAAAGTAGTTTTTCCAAGCTTCTTTTAAGTTTAGCATGCTATATTTTGGGGCCAATACAGACTACCTTTAAGTGAAAAGTTGGATAAGTGATATATCTTTGAATCACTGAAGTTGCTTCATAATTATGTGATATTAAGCAACAAAATATTAAAGGTTTTACTATAACTTAACTAAAAAGCTTGCATCTTTCCTTTTACTCCAAACAATTGCACAGTCTAAAAGGGAGGGGAGTGTTCAATTCATTTTCTTATATGATAATTGCAAATGCAGTACAGGTTCAAGTGCAAGTATTCAAGTAGAGTGAGAATTGACAGCATTATTAATCAGCTGATAGAAAAGTCTTTTTGAATGATTTTACTATTTCATTGTGATAACATACAGCTATTCATCTTCCTTAACAACCATGGCAAAAATATTGAGTTGTTTATGTTCGGTTACAAAGACCTTAATATTTCTTTACTGCAAACTATCATGGGTCAATGCTTGTTGATGATGCTAACCAGTGTAAATCAACAGTTTTAATGTTTCCTATCTTTTGAATTTCCTAATTATGCTCTAGTGTTTGTGGTTTGTAATATGATAAACAAGAGAATCTGAGAGAAATGTGGCATCATAAAATCACAGCTGACAATACAACACATGCAAACATGTTATTGCTTGCTTTGATAGAGATTCATCTTTGGGACCCAATTTTTCTGAGCTGTTGTGTGATATCTTACAAAATATTAGGTACATTCATACTTCCTGGTCAATTAATTAGAAGGCGAAAATGTGATGGAAAATTCATGGTTTACTCAATTTTAATTAAGTCACTGGTTCAAAACAAATGTTAGGGTCAAAATATATAAGAAAATCACAAATCTTTGTTAACGATCTGAAATCTCATCACTTCATTCTCACTTTGTGTTTGATATTTTTCTTTGTTTCATGAAATAAAAACGTAAATCTTTTAAGTTTCTCTGTTTTCCTTTATTCTTGTTGATTTAGTATGCACAAAATATGTCAAAAAAGTGAGGAATGTCTTGAAGAATGGTATCCTCAGCTTCCATCAATTTGTTGTTTGACATCAAAGAAGACACTTGTGTATAGGGTTGTGGGCTATTTAAAGTGTTGGGTATAGCTCTTAGCGGGTGCAGAAACCAGCACCTTATTGGGTGCAGAAACTAGCACCTTATGAGGTGCTGGGAGAGATAGCACTTTGTCAGTGCTGTGTTTTGCACCTGAGGTGCTGTCCCTATTAGGGCCCTTACAAAGTGCTATGAAATCAGCACTTTTAGTTTTTAGAGTGTAGGTAGTTGATTATTGTCATCTTTGTTTATTTAGATCCATTTTCCTTAATCGCGACCGTTTCTTATAATTGTTCATATTTATTGAGTCACCAGATAACAGAATTCAACAATTAAATATCTGCCTTGTGTGAACTTTTGGATGTGTTCGGAGATTTAACAGCAACGTCAGGGTCACCAATCAGGGTTACTTACGATATATGTCCACTTACCTAACTTTTTCTTATGTGCTCCGATAAGTCTCCAGCTTCAAGGTACACCAAAGAAAACAGATGAGGCGCTATCCGGTTAGCTGTGTTTATACAGTCGGCCCTAGGGGAGACGAGAAACGTAACCAAAGCGCTCTACACTGACGTTAAGCAACACAACCTAACTCGAGGCACTTGCTTAATAATTAAAATGTTAGTAATGTGTTAGCCGCGTAGTAAAAATGCCCCTAATTATAAAGTTCCAGCCCTGGTATTAGGTAGTAAGGTCCTACGAAGGATTAATAAAAATGGTTTCTCGGAAAATACAAGAGGTAGCTCCTGGTTGAAATGTAAAATGTTGTAACTACTACTAATAATTTGTGTGTAGACACGAGGAGCGATTCTGACTACAGCTATGCGAATGCGCACATACATAAGTTAACGTCCGCAGTTGAACTCGCTCGTTCAACTCGCTCTACGGCCTAGTCTTCGCCAAGTCGTTTGTAATACTGTTTTTCGTGCATTAAGGGATCAATTGCGGGTATGCTGGCGACATGGGAAATTGGAAAAGCTCAGGTGGTAACGATATTGAGGGACAACGTCATTGCAGGCTTGACACAGACAGGCATCGAGCACCAGAGCTGCCTAATACATACTCACTGTTGCCCGTGGAATAGCAGGGCATTTCAACCACTCACCTCTTGCCAATCGTCTGAGTGCCTTGCAGACTAAGCACAACATTCCAAGCTACCATATACTACAGGACGTTTCGACGAGATGAAACAGCTCCTTTTATATTGTTGGAGCGAATCCTCGAACAGAAAAAGGCCGTGGTGGAGTATGCCAGTCTATATGACATGCCAATGATGACGGCAAATCAATTGAATCTTGCTGCTACATTTGTTTCCACATTGAGCCGATTTGGAGAACGTAGGCGGCAGGCGTCTTTGGCATCGGCTACTATATCAATGGTTAATTCCATCAGTGTCGATGCTGCGACGCTCTCTTTCAAAACACACAAGGATAACCCGGGGCATACACACCTTTAAGGGTACCATGTTGACATCTATCAACCGTCGCTTACAACATTGGAGGAAAACAAGCTACTAGTTCTTGCGTGTTTCCTAGATCCTCGTTTTAAAACAGTATTTTTCTCGGACCAGGCAACATATCAAAGAGCTGCTGACTGGCTGGAGGATGAGGTTGCTAACGACCCCCCTGTCGTAGGTTATGCTCCCCAACAGCAAGAAGGTGATGCAGCTGAAAGCGAGGATCTTTTTTGTGAGCAATATGCACAGTTCGTAATGGAGAAAGGCGCCCGTTCAGCATGTGGTGTTGTTGACAGTGGTGTTGATTTTAAACTTGAAATGAATGAACATGTCCATTTCAGAACCGTTACCAGGGTGCGGATGTAATCCGTTAAACTGGTGGAAGTTAAACTAGCACAAATTTCCCTGTCTTGGGGAAGTTAGCACTGAAGAATTTACGTGCCCCACCTTCTAGTGTGCCCAGCGAGAGATTATATAATGAGAAGAGGAATCGTCTGAGACCAGAGATGGCAGAAATGGTTCTTATGTGTCCAAGGAATTTGCCCTTATTGGAGTACTAGGCTAATATTTTTAAGCTTACGATTTGTGAGGAGCATTCTCTACATGACTGGGTTTTTGTCAGGGACTATATTTCTCTATTTACTGTTTGTTTTCACTATTTGGATTTTTTCCCTCTTGTTTTTCTCTGTGATATTCGTAACATGCCTATTCAAGAGATCGTTACGTAACTAACGATTACATCTGTTAATTTTTGAACGAGCTGTTAATAGTTGCATTATTTCCGTATGCTTTCGTTTCACTTTCATTCCATGATTGTTGTCACTAAAATCAGTGAGTTTGCGGGTCACTAAAATAATTTAAGCGTATATGGCGAGATTCGTTAGGGGAAACGTAAATAACATCACATTTGTTTACTTAAGTAACTGTTAATTACATTTAATAATATTTAAAACTTCCGATGTCAAAGCCCAAACCTCAAAAGCCATTCATGTAAAAAGAGGATGTAAACAATAAAGTCGGCCTGCGCACCACCTATTCAGAAAATTTGTTTTGTGTGTCTGTGGCGTTTTCAGGATTGTGGGTGAGTGACAAAATTCCTACAAATATTGTCATAGCAAAGAAGGCCAACGCATGCGTACGCAACAAAACCAAACACGAAAATAGAGCTATTCGACCGTACATGCCTGGCCTTTTTTCATCATCATACAGGCAGAAAAAAAAGGCCAACCCATAATTTCAATTGAAGTATGTCGCTACGTTTGGCGATTATTCTACGTTGGCAAAACATGATGATATGAGTCGACAGAGCAGCCGATACTAGCCGTAGTTATGTCGGGGGAATTCCGCGAGACCGAAGGTCCGCGACACCGAAATAAAAAAAAAAAAGGTCCGCGAGACCGAAATTAAAGCCAGGAAAAAATTTACCTCAAATTTACCGCGGTAACTTAGCACACTTTTACTACGGTAAAACCGCGGTAATTTTGTTGTACATTACCGCGGTGTTTTTGCCCTATGGACGCGGTTAACAATAGTACATTACCGCAAATTGACGACGGTTTTACCGCAAATTTACCACAATTTACCAATTTACCTACATTAGCGCAAATTTACCACGGTTTTACTCAAAATTTACCAGTTTTACCGCAAATTACCTTACTTTTACCATGCATTTAGCCTAAATTTACCGCAATGTACCATGGTTTTACCACGCTTTTACCCCATATATACCCTACTTTTACCACGCTTTTACCCCAAATATACCCTACTTTTACCCCAAATATACCTACTTTTACCACAATATATACCATGGTTTTACCTTATTTTTACCATAGATTTACCCCATTTTTACCCCACATATTCCGTACTTTTACCACACTTTTACCCTAGTTTTACCACAATATTTACCAAGCATTTACCCTACTTTTACCCCAAATAAACCTACTTTTACCACAATATATACCATGGTTTTAACCTATTTTTACCCCACATATACCGTACTTTTACCACACTTTTACCCTAGTTTTACCACAATATATACCATGGTTTTACCCTAATTTTACCATACTTTTACCGTAGATATACCCTACTTTATGTATGGTTTTATTGCAATTTTATCAGACTATTCCCATAGTGTTATCTCAGTGTTACCCTAAATTTACACATAAGCTAAATAGAAGAATACAAAAAGTCTTCAGTTCAGTCAATTTATTTCTAAGATCTTTAATATATACAAAACCACTGAAATTATCATAATAACATCAAATATAAAAAACTGTCACTGCTCCACTGCCGCCTTCCTTTTCTGTGCTTTTACTGCATTAGCCATCTTCTGTCTTGACTTCTGTTGGCGTTTTCTCTGGGAATTTTTGTATGACAACAGCTGTAAATAAGGAAAACCTTTTGTTATTGTACTTTGAAGATATTGACGTTTGACCCTCTGACCTCATTAATATTCATGAGATGAGCTATCAAGCTATCAGTGCATACAAACTTCTGTTAGTTACGCTAAGCCCCCCCCCCTTTCATAATTATGCACGATATCAATTGCAATCAGCATGTGTAGGCTATCTATCAATATCACCATACAAAGTTTGAAGAAATTCCAACTTAGATTTGCGAAGCTATTGCAATTTCAAAGTTTAAATTTGAGTAATATTCGTAATATGAGCACCAAAAACAATAGGGTCTACCTACTCATTATAGGCCACCTACTGTGACAAGTATGGTATTGATCAATCGATTCCTTCTTGATTTGTAGGTTGTATACCAATACCACCATAGCAAGTTTGAAGAAATTCCCATTATGATTGCCAAGTTATTGCACTGTGAAGATATTGACATTTCACCGTCTGACTTCATTAATATTCATGATATGAGCACAGAATTATTAGCAATAATTGATGAACCTCCAAATTACTGAGTACGATAATGACCAACCGTCCCATTATCCAGTTATGGTGCAAACAAACTTCTGTTACATAAGTTACGCTAAGCCCCACCCCCCCATAATAATTATGCATGATATCGATTGCAATACACATCAGCATGTACAGGATACCTAGCAATATCATCGTACAATCTTATGGCTGGCAATTAAGTTACTACAATTTGAAGATTTTAAATTTTGACTTCATTAATAGTTGACAATAACACCAAATATCACAATAGCAAGTTTGAAATTCGGACCTGGTGGTTGCCAAGTTATTGCAATGCATGAGCACCAAGTTTAATAGGGTTCACCTGCCAATATTAGTGTATCAATGTTTGTGGACCAATGATCTCATTGTAAGAGAGAAAAAAACGCATTTAGTGCATACTTACAAATGATTTCATTCAATTTCACAGGGTCCATCGGTTCCTTCGTGGTGCCACGTGTCCCTGTGATGGAATGGGAAGACAGATAGTCCTCTGAGAACATTCCAATTAGGATGTCGTTGACCATTTTTCCTGGCTCCATCACGTTACACCGCGCAAAAATCTTGTTAACCTTTTGTACGCCTGAAGGCAGATCGTCTTTTAACTGTAATGTACAAATAATATACACACATTGAGGTAAAAGTTTGCTTTATTACATGCGTAAATCACAGCATTTAGCAATTACAGGTAAATATTATACATTACCTTACCAATACAAAAGAGAAATCCTTAAAAAAAGAGAAACAGATGTTTGGTATAATAAAAATGATAAAAAGATGGCCGCCTCCAGGTAAACACGCGCACGGGAATGCACTCCCTAATCGTCTGAATTCTACCAGAACAATTCCTATTTTGTCGATCCAATGTAGACCCGACTGTGATTAAGCATGAGGTAAACAATACCGTCATATTCATAACACTTTTACCCACGTTGCTACGTCGTATTCTTTGAAGAAAGGATTACCATCTTGATCCTGAAATGACAATATCGCGCATCTCCTCCCTATTCTATTCGGTGTAGTCAATAGTCTGAGGTTCTACATCGGCAAACAAAATGGCCGCCTCCATATAGACTAAACATTTCGATACCTGCTCAGAAGTTGATTGAAGTTTCCCTGTGATTATTCTACAAAGTGATCCTTTTGATTTGGGACAAATTTGGACTGCGGTGAAACGCAATATCACTGTTTGGTTCCTCCGAAAAGTTGGTGCTACGAAAAAGAATTCCTGAAGGAGGATTTTTTACCGTCGGACAGTAAGTGTTTCTGTACTTTACTACTGGCCTATATCGTGCATCCACTATCTGCACAAATTAAGGTTCAGATGCTAGTCCGAATGCAAGATGGCAACAAGGCATGCAACGATAGATAAGAAGTTGGACACTATCATGGAGAAACTGGCCAATTTGGAAGGAATTCCGACCCAACTGGCAGATATTCAGTCCGAATTTAAAACACTGAAATCTGCAATGGTGGAGATTAACGAGTCTGTTGAGTTCATGGAGAAAGAGGTGGTCGAATTGAAAGAAGTTATGAAATGCAAAGCTACGAGAGAGGAATTTGAAGGGTTAGGAAGTAAGCTAGCCAACATTGAGGAATCCACACAAAAAAGGCTGGATGATGATTTGGAGAACCGGTCGAGAAGGCAAAATTTAATCATCTTTGGAGTCTCTGAATCAAATAACGAATCGTGTGAGACAATCGTAAAAGATGATATTACACGGGTTGATGGGCTTCACAAATATCAACCTTGAACGGGTTCACCGTACACCTGGGGGCCCGAGGAACCCATCACAGGAGAAACCGAGGCCGATCCACGTCCGTTTCCGTGACCTTAGTGACAGGGATAAAATACTCCAAGCAGCTCCAGGCAAACTGAAGGACACGCCATATCGAGGGGCAAAGATTTTTATCAGCGATGATGTTTGTCCAGCCATTCGAGATGCTAGGAAAGCTTTTCGTACAAGCCTGCATAGTCGTGGTGAAGACCGATGGGAGTAGACATAAAATATATAAATGAGAGACATGGACCCAGACTGAAGTGTCTACATATCTGTTTTGAATCATGGAGGATTCGATAGAGGTAACTGCTATAGTGGGATGTGTGTTCCTGGTTGGGATGATCGTGCTATCTTTTTTCGTATGTGTTTGTTTGTTTTTCAGCACCGTACTGGTGCTTTCTTCTGTGTTGTTCTTTGTTTTTTATGTTTGTATCTTTGTTATAAAAAATCTCTTGCATGATGTGTTGCTTCTTGGAGTGGTGAATATGAAGTATTCTTATGGCGAATAGTTTCAACATTTCGTCCCTCAATTGCCGGGGGCTTAATAATAAAATAAAAGACAGGATGTTTTTGACTACTTGACACAGGTGAAAAGTGACATTTATTGTTTACAAGACGTTCATTGGGATGAACACTTGGTTGATAGTATTCTCTCAGAATGGGATGGAGATTGTTATATTTCACCTGGGACGACTAATTCAAGGGGGGTCGCTGTTTGTATAAAGTCAACAAGAAATGTTACTGTTTGTAGACATCATTCTGATAATGAGGGTAATTATATTGCATTATTCATTGAGACTGCAGGACTTACATTCACTCTCGTGGTCCTTTATGGGCCTAATAACGATACTCCAATTTTTTTTAACAACATTCAGAAGGTTATTGATGATTTTAATACCCCTCATAATATTATTGTTGGGGACTGGAATCTCGTTGTTGATCCTGAAGTTGATACTTATAATTATCTTCATATTAATAATCCCAAAGCTAGACAGGCAGTATTAAACATGCAGAGTGATTTAGAATTGTTTGATGTGTGGCGAGTTTTGCATCCTAATGAGAGAAGGTTTACCTGGCGTCAAAGAAATCGAGTCAAGCAAAGTCGATTAGATTTTTTCCTAATTTCTTCTGGTTTACTCAACATGGTGTTGAAGTCATCTATCACAGCAGGTTATAGAACTGATCATTCTTTAATTACTACATCTTTTAACTTCAATGAAATTAGGATGGGTAGGGGCATTTGGAAGTTCAATAATTCTTTGCTTGATGATGAAGGTTACTTGAAGAAAGTCAATGATGTGATTGACTCAACGATTGATCAGTATGTATGCTTCCCATATATTCGCTCTAATTTAAATACAATTCCAAGAAAGGATATTCAGTTTGTTATTGATGATCAGCTTCTCTTTGAAATGCTGCTTTTGAATATTAGGGGGGCATCAATTTCTTATTCCTCCTATAAGAAGAAGGTCCAAAACAGTAGAGAAAAATATCTTATTAAGGAAATTAATCGTATTGAGCCTTTTCATAATGAGAGTGAGGACGCAAAGAATTATATCGATCAGTTGAATGGGGAGTTGGAGAAGTTACGTGAAAAAAGACTTCATGGGTGTATGGTAAGAGCTAGGGTTGATTGGGTGGAATATGGAGAGTTCTAAGTTTTTTCTCAATTTAGAGAAGAGAAATAAGGTCAGTAGAACTATTAGTCACTTGAAAGATGCAGATGACCATGATATTTACCACCAGGATCAAATTCGAAAGGATGTGTTCCATTTTTATCGTCAGCTTTATAGATGTCATGATGCTTTTTTAAGAAATGAAGATCTCCATGTCAAGTTCTCAGATAAAATTGTGAAATTATCTACTGATCAATCAAGTGATCTGGAAGGGCCTCTGACATATGAGGAAATTACAGGAGTTGTGAGGAATATTAAGAATAATAAGTCGCCAGGTTCTGATGGTTTCTCCGTTGGATTTTTCAAATGTTTTTGGCACGATATTGGTCCCTTCTTATTACGGTCACTGAATTTTGGGTATAACAACTATCTTTCTGTGACACAAAAGCATGGTGTAATTACCCTAATTCCGAAAGGTGGCAAACCACGTTATTACTTAAATAATTGGAGACCAATATCTCTGTTGAATGTTCCCTATAAAATTGCATCTTCATGTATTGCTAATCGTTTGAAAAAAGTATTGCCCAATATTATTTCTCCTAACCAGAGTGGCTTTCTTGGTGGTAGGTACATTGGTGACAGTATTCGCACAGTGTATGATATTATCCATTCCCTGGAGTTAGATAATACAGCAGGTATTTTATTTGGGGTTGATTTTGAAAAGGCCTTTGACAGTATATCAGTTACTTTCATTAGAAAAGTTCTTAATCTCTTTAACTTTGGGCCGTCTGTTATTAGATGGTTTGATACTTTCTATAGTGATAATTACTCATCAGTGTTGGTAAATGGTTTTCTGTCAGAAAAATTTCCCATTGAGCGTGGTTGTAGGCAGGGTGACCCTCTGTCCCCTTATTTATTTATTCTTTCTGCTGAACTTTTGAATAGCCTCGTTAACAGTGATGATTCTATTCGTGGTATTGATATTGGGGGACAGATGTTCAAAACTGTTCAATACGCAGACGATACAACCTTTTTCATGCATGGTGACAGTACTTCTTTCAATAGGGTTATGGTACAACTTGACTATTTCAGGGATTTGTCTGGTCTGAAATTGAATTTGGACAAGTCCCTTTTAGTGGGACTGGGTAGTTTGAGAGGGCTCTCCATTCCAATTGATAAGAAGTATGCTATTCGTTGGAACACAGGTGAAGATTTCACTCTTTTAGGAATTGTTTTCAATACAGATTTGGGAGGCATGGTTAAAAAAAATTACGATAAAGCATTGAATAAAGTTTCAAATGTGATAAAATTGTGGGAAAAGCGTTATCTCACAGCTCTTGGTCGTATTACAATTGCTAAGTCTCTCATGTTACCATGTTTCAACTATTATATTATGTCACTTCCGCTGCCAGACCGTATAAGCCGTAAACAATTAAAGCTCAATTATGCAGATGGAGGGTTGAATATGATAGATTTTTGTAAACACTGTGAGGCACTCAAAATAAGCATTTTTGGTCGTCTTCTGAAGAGTGATCATTTCAGCTTCAGCTCTTGTTATTTACGTAAATATAATATTTGCACCGACATGTTTTTTACCAATTGGAATTCTATATAAAATTAGCTAGTTTCAGATCTGCTAACCCCTTTTGGAGAAATCTCATCTCGAATAAATATATATGTTATCTACCATTAATGATGATGCGACTATATTAACTTTGCCTTTCTGGAATAATGGGCTGATTGAAATTGGTAACAGTCCAGTGTATTACAAGCGCTGGTATGACAAAGGTATCCGTTTTGTTTGCGATTTAGTCACAGTGGATGGCAGTTTTTATAGTTTTGACAATTTCATCCAAAAATATCTTGTTTCCACGAATTTTGTAGAATATTATGGTATTATTAACTCCATTAAAGCTTTTTGGAATGGACCTGCTCAGGATGGGAATATGGATATTGCTTTTCCAAACAATTGTTACTTTAACAAAATGCTTTACAATGGTATGTTCCGTTCGAAAGATATTTACAACAAGTTACAGGAATCGAAGTTGATTCAGAAATCCTATACGAAATGGTGTGGTACCCTCGATATTACTGAGGAAGATTGGTCTTTTTATTGTTCAGTGCCTTTCAAGTGTTCTAGTGATGTTAATTTGAGGTGGTTTCAGTATAGGCTGCTTCAGAGGATTATCCCGTCCAATAAGTACTTGCATTTGATAAAAGCAATTACTCATGATACTTGTACTTTTTGTCATAGGTATGTTGAGACAATTGAACATTTGTTCTATTATTGCCTACTCTGTTAGGCTTTGGAATCATCTCCAAACTATGTTACATAATGTAGATATTGGTATAGTACTAGACATTAAGACAGTGTTGTTTGGTGCGGACATTGCCAGAGAATGTATTAAAATAAATACTTTTTAGTTTCATCTAGGAATTTTCCCTAAGTCACCACTAGAGTGCTATATTATGTTAAGTTATAGTTGCAAGAGAAATAAAAAAAGAGAAAAACCAAAAAAAAAACACCAAAAAAAAATGTAAAGAAGGTGGAGATCAAGAGAAAATATTAGTCACATCTTGAGAAAGTTCCAGCTGTACTGCTTTGAATTTCTGTCAGCAACAAGATTTTCCTCTCACCAGACATTTCACATATTCCCTAGCTCACTGCAAACAAATTCCTTCTTCTGTTCATGATAATCATAAGCTTACCTTGACAGGAGTACAGATAGGAGCTTCTTCTTCGATGCTTTTGGTGATCGGCGTTCCTTTTCTCAACTTCTCCACGGACTGTAACAGCTCTGGAAGACCTGGATAGATAGAGTAAAGCATGTCATGTTAATCAGCCAATGACATAAAACTATATATATATATAGATAAATCCTGTGCGGTGCTTGACTTAATTTTTTTTGGAACACTCCTGACATTGGACCAGATGGTTAATTCAGTACGGTGTTGGAAAAGCAGTTGGAAAGCTTACACTGTTTTGGATCATAACATATGAAAGTGAAAATAATGCCTGCAGTCCTCCTTCAAGAAAATGTACTCACATCAACTTCATTGACTGAAGTGTCATTATTGTCTCCTAGCGCTTCAGCCAGAAGGCTCCTATATGCCTTCCTTTTGGAGGAACCAAGTGGTGTTTCGCTGATTTTCCTTGTCACTTGAGGATCTTCATACACATCTTCCTGCAAAAGTGTTGTACGACAACCAATAATGAAAGGTTTTTAAATAAATGGAATTTTGCAATGTACCTCACATGATAAAGCACTGTAAAAGCCCCCCTGTAAAGTATACATTTAAGGGATATTCCAGTGGCAAGCAACCTACAGGAAAGACAAAAATACTCCATTTATGCTTTACTTTCCTTTTATAATCTTGTTGTGTATTTGTCCGTTATACGTGACACCATTGGACCGTTAGTCTAGTTGTCAATTTACTCCGAATTCAAAGCTTCAAAGATTATATGCACCCTATCATTTGCTATGGGGCTGAAAGGCATTTTAATTTTAATTAAAAGCAGACTTTTCAAATGTTTGCTAACTGATATTATGAGAGCATTGTACTTAATAACTTACGTCATCTGAGGAGGAATCCAATGTTTTTCTTTTCTTCTGGCGATGACCCCGACCAAGTGGTGTGTTGCCAGTCTGTTTGCTGGGTGTCCGTCCTTCTTCCATGTCCTTCCTCACCTTTGTCAGATCTGCTTTGTCGTCTGTGATTAGGTGGTCAAAAGCACAGAAATCATAATAGAATAAAATCAAAGTTTTGACAGATATTTGACATCACACTGCATGCATGGTTCAACATTTTATAATTGCACTGTAGCTGTCTTACTCATAATGAATTATGAGAATGACACAACCCTAATAAGGGGTAAATTTGGGTAGGGCCCTTCCTTTTTATGACTGCTGCTGAAAGATGGCACAATTATAATTGCTTAACACTATATTTACTTTATACAGTCAGATCGACTGACTGAAATTCATGATGGGTTTATTGGCACAACTGGTGTGGATTTACTTTAAAAAAAACCCAGCATGCATGAAAGTAGACAAAGACGTACTTGAAGAGAAACTTTTTTCACCTGGCCTCCTAATTATGTTTAGTTCTGCAAGTGTCAGGTCAATTATGTAATCTCAAGAAACACTTAGTTTTAGTGATAGCGTGCTATATTTGGGGCCAATATGCCCAAATATGCAAGATACAGTATACAAATATGGTAGATAATAGCTGATAATTATAGGGCCTAGGGCAAGTCAACTAACCTGAAAACCATACTACTTTGGCCGGATACGTTTCGGAGTCGGCAGACTCTGTAATGTTTGGCCTCGTCAGTTGTAAGGACATCTTTTTGGGCCAGGCGACATGAACAACTTCTTGATGGTCCCATACTTCGTTCGAAAATTGCGTGCGATGCTTAGATGAAATCCAGGCAGTTCTGCCTGTTTCAACTTCATTTCGGTTAAAAAAATCGAAGAGAGCAAAAGCCATACTGATGTAAGATGTGGATGCGAAAATAACGCGTATCGTATCTGCACTGGTTTTCAGCTAATGAAGTTCGTATGGCGTGGGGTACGGTGGTTACCATCAAAGATCATAAGCGCCGCAGGATTTGGAAATGATCCCCTGCCCACGCCGCCATTCATTTGCATAACAAAAGCAGTGTTGTATTACTCTGAAGATATAAACTTTATCTCTAGACGAAGTACCAGTGCGCACTGCGTTTAACAAAGAAACTATTGTAGCTGCTTGAATGGCAGCAGTAAAGACCCCTCATCTAGAATCCTTGATTTGTATGTTAACAATACGCGCAGTTACTGCATGTACCCACCTCCATGCTGTACCTGGCCTAACGTAGTATCATTACGTGATCGCCAGGTCGGTTCTGCCGATACCCTAACGATATATCTACGTACCATACCGATATATATAGCCGTACCATAGAAAGAACTAGTTCTATGATCCGTACTCGACTCGTCCGTGAAACTTCCATATCTGGAATTTCCAGGCGTTATGGCAAAGAAGAGGGACCGTTATAAACATTATCTCGACCTACACAATTCAGAATGTGAGATCCCACGGAATACCAAGAACAGATGGCTGTTAAAACATCAAGGCGTAATTGGAGAGGACAGCTGTAATAGTATGGCTCGCCTAAATCATTTTGAAACGGTAAGTTTGGTCATGCACCAAACGAGAAATGGTAATTAAGATGATGAAACCTAACCAAGTATAGATGACATACACATTACGTACGTTACAGAAATAGTCGAGCCGACTACTGTACGAGTGCTCAAACTATAGGCCTACTAGTACTACCACTAGGCTAGTAGTAGTATTCAAATTCTGTAGGTAGCCATAATTTGTATCATGTCGTAAACGTTCGTATAGAGCTTGAGTGGCACCAGCAATTCAAACTCAAAGTTGTCGAATGGCAAGCTTGTATTTTTTTGTTTTTTTAATTCTCAACATGTTTTTTTTTTAACTTAACATGTTTAGATCACCTATATTTCATGGCTCCAAATTTATTCTGCTTAGATTTAGGTTGCAGTCCCCTTTACCCCAGTGCATTATAAGTTATAAGGCTCTTCTGAGCGAGATCGACTATACAGTAGCCCCCCCCCCCCATGATTGCTCATGCCTCGGGAAGGTCTCATATTAATAAACCTTGAAAATGCCCAAGGTAGTGTTCCGGAAACCTTTGAGATGGCAGCCAGTGATAGACTTCATACTTTAGTACCGGAGGCCACAACCCTAAGTTCCTAACCCCCTCCCCCCTCCCCTCATGGTTGGCCCTGCACAAGAAATTTACACTAAACGGTGATAGGCATTTTCCTATGCGTGTTTGAACCGTAACATTAATTGCATAAGTTGTAACTTGCAACAATTTTTTTCAAAGATGCAATAGATCTCAGCTGTATGTAGGATGGTGATGAACATATGATAATGATAAGGGGATTTTATGAAAAATCACTGTAACAAAGTGTAAATGGTGAATGCAAGGAGTATTAATGAGCATGATTGTTCAGTAAGTTTGTTTTCAAATTTGAAATGTGGCAAAAATAGGATTGTTTTTTTTTAGTGTAAGTCAGTTGGGAGACAACATGTTTTCTTCTTCATGCACTAAACGGAAGTTCATGTTCTTTTGTTTGTAGGTAGCTGACAATTACACAACCCTAACAGTTGGTGATTCATCCTCCAGCAGCGAAGATGACCAGCAACTGCAGCAGGACGTGTTCTGTGCATCCACAGATGCTGATTTAGAAGTGAGTTTCATTTTTCCTTTTATGCATGCCCTTGTTTATTGTGTGACTTACACCCCCCCCCCCCAAATGTCCTTGTTAGTCCATTCATCTGTAAAGTGCAGGATTATTCCATGGCAGTCATGTATATAGAAAGTTCTGCCAAGTTAAAAGATAATGCAATTCTATTCAAACTTGAAAAATTGGCAGTTAGCAAACATGTCAAGTTGTTTTAACAAAGAAACTCACTCTAATTTTAAGGCCCAAACTGTCTTTTACTGTTTTGATTGTCCAATATTTTCATTGCGAAAATTTTTGAAGGACATGGGTCAATTCATTCATCAATTAAGGCAGTCCTCTAGTGACTGACCTGTCAGTCATTTGACATAAGATCTAAGTCAAAGAAGTGAGACATACCTATTGCTGATGTCAAGCGGCACTTTCGTGAATATTTTGTCACATCTTAATGAAGACTGATTTGCCTTTCACTGTAGTACTGTTCAAGTCTTGTAAGTTGCACACTCCCAATAAAATATGTCAGATTCTCATCATGAAAAACTCATAAAAAAATGGTTCATTCCATCACAGGTATTACACCTTGCAGAGGCACTGTTTTTTTTCTTCTTTTGAGTCATTGACTAGCACTGGTAGAATGGTACAGTATTTGTGCAGTGTAGGAGAAGCGAAGAGCTCCATATCGAGGATGCACAGCTGATGGAGAATGAACCAAGTAGTGAGAATTCAGTGATGATGACACCTCATCTGTCGAAGCAGAACAGCAGGTCAGATCTCAAACATTTTCAACCACTATAATTTACAAACATCAGTAATGCTAACTAACAGGATGTGGGCAAATGTAATACTATTCATCCAACTATACCTGCAAGCTGTGCCGAGGATCTCCCACATTCAGCACTCCTGAACCTGAAAAGTCAGTTGGGGTCAATAGGGGTCAATTTGTGAAAACCTTGTTAACTTGATATCTCAAGAGGAGAAGTTTGGACAGACCATGTGTTTGGTATGAAGGTGTAGATGAACTGTATTTATTTTGTTGCTCATATCACGAATATTAATGAGGTCACAGGGTCAAATGTCAAAAGCTTGGACAGACCTTGTGTTTGGTATGAAGGTGTAGATGAACTGTATTTATTTTGTTGCTCATATCACGAATATTAATAAGGTCACAGGGTCAATGTCAAAATGTTCAAAGAGCAATAACTTGGCAACCACAAGTTGGAATTCTTCAAACTTGGTATGGTGATATATCGGTAGGCAGCCGCCCACACATACTGATGTGTGTTGCATTTAACACCTTGCATATTTATGAAGGGCATGGCCTAGCAATTATTACTTTTTTGAATTTTAGTTGCTTGTGACCTGTCAATTAGTGTTCGACCTATGAAATACTATAATAATACTTCCATATTGTATTAGAACTTTCACTTCATTCTTCCACAGGATGAACCACTAGATGGTGATGAACATAATTTACAGAGTCCTATTTTACATGGCTCGCTGCTTTCCCATGCTCACTTGTTGCTTCTCGTGATGGCATTTGTGCTCAAACATCAACTGACTGGAAACTGCCTTGAAGATGTGTTGTCTCTCCTGAACTTAATGGTGCCTGGCAGTATAGTTCTATCAAAGTACCTTTATCAGAAACAATTTCTCAAGTGTGCAAATAATATTCAAAAACACTTCTTTTGTAATTGCTGTTTAGTTTACCTTGGAGAAAACCCAGACATTGATTCCTGTCCAGATTGTTCTACTTCATTTAACTTAAAGAAGAGTGAAAAAAAGGGGAAGTTCTTTTTGTATGTACCGATAGAAGACCAGCTGAAAACACTTCTTACAAGAGATGGCATTTCTGAAGCTATAGTTATATAATGACATTTATAGTGGCTCAATGTATAAAGAAATGTGCTTTTTACGTGACCCGCCATGCGGGATACAAAACGTCACGGCCAAACGGCGCTACCGAACCATCCCATACTGACAAACGAAACTCGGGTCAAGCGAGCCCAAAAACATACGCCCGCCGACCTGCAGAGACAAAACGCCCAACCCCCCACTCAAACATTCAAAAAACTACAAAAGGACGACCCGCACGCAGCGAAACGAAAAACCCCTCCCCAGCACACCACCGTCCAAAAAAGGCAGCCCCAGATAAACGGCGAAAATCGTCTTCAATTTTAAGGCGAATGTCAGACTTCACCGCCTCCAGGACTGCCTGCCAACTGGCAAATTTCCCCCTAAAAACCACGTTACATCTATTCCGCCAAACATGTTTTTTTACAATAGAGCAAACAAAAATAAAGAAATGTTGAGTGATGACTATCACTATTAATTTTTCTATTTTGTGGAATTGTGATGGTGTACCGCTATTTAAATCCTCCAAAACTTCCATCTGGACTATACAAGTTATTATTAACGAATTACCAAAACACATAAGAGCAAAGCATATTCTTCTTTGTGGAATTGGGATTGGCAATGACAAGCCCCGTATGGATATGTTTCTTAGACCATTTGTAGAGGAGCTTAAGAAATTAGGAATAGATGGAATTGTATGGAAAAACAAACACGGAAGGGTTTACTCAGCAGTTTCTTCTTGTGATGTGCGTTACAAAATATTCACCAATTCAATGGCTCTCATGGCTGTGGCCTTTGGTGTTTCTGTCAATAGAGGTCATGGTGTAACAAGGGTTTATCCAGTGGAAGGGAGAGTTGAAAGAAGGACTAAGGAAGGTACTCTTCAAAATGCTAAGGAAGCTGTAGAAGACAGGGAAAATTGTTAAAGGTGTTAAAGGTCCTTCAATATTGTGTCTCCTCCCAAGGTTTAATGCAATAGATGGTTGTGTGCCAGATTACATGCATTCTGTAATTTTAGGTGTTGGACAATTTGGAAAGCTATGGTTTGATACTTCCTACCATCATGGTCCATTTTATTTAGGCCGTCACGTTCAACAAATATCCAGTCCTTTGTTGAAGATTAAACCTCCTTGTGAGGCATCTCGTCTTCCAAGATCTCTTTTGGATAGAAAGTTTTGGAAGCAACAGAGTGGAAAAATTTCCTGCTGTACTCGTCAGTAATTTTGTGTGGGCTGCTTCCTGCTCGCTTCCTAACACATTGGTGGTTGTTAGTGTATGCCATATACAGTCTTGGGTCATCCACTTTTGAAATTTTTACTCCAACTGCAGGATTTGTATGGCCTTGAACACACTTCTTATAATGTTCATCAGCTGACACATTTGAGTCAGTTTGTTCTGAATTGGGGTCCCCTAAGGAACAAAAGGTATTGCTAAACAAATAATGGAAAAGTCATTGATATTTAACAAGTTGGACAGCCTGGCAACTGTACACCTTTCTTCGGCAACAGAAGAAACTCAGAAGTTGTACTCATCTTTCTCTCAACGAGGGTTGTAAATATATTGAAAAAGCTTATCTGGTTGCAGATGAATGTATTGGATTAGGAACTCCTATTGTCAGGTACCTTACTGATATGGAAAAGGCTGCTTTAATTTAAATTATCCCACTAGCTTATTTGCATTCTCATGTCAAGTGTTTCAAAAGATTTGTTCTCAACAAAAGGTTGTTTCATTCACAGTCCTACAGCAGCAAAGTCAAAGAAAATGATTCTGTGGTTTCTTTACTAAAAGGAAACTTTGCTTCAATTCAGTCATTAATAGCAATTCATGACCATTCATCAGATATTGCACATGAGTTAGAAATGAGTTCTTTCTCTACATTTGATACTGACGTGAAAGATAATCTCGCCAAATATTACAAGAAAGGAATGTACTCAGAACTGATAGCATTTTATCCATATGAAGTTAAGAGTAAATGTTTAGAAATACCATTTGAGAATTATAGCTTTGTTTTGGAATGACCAGGACATGAATTTACAGACTGAATGCCATGTTTTAAGATAATGATAGTAAATGTTATAAGTATTTCTTATGAGTGTCAGCCCGATCACGAGAAGGCAGTTAACTTGACAATGTACATACTACATGACTGAACTGTTCAACTGGTATATATTTGCCATGGCATGCTATAGTAGCCTATAATGTTGCTCCTTGTGCATGGAGGTGTTTGGTATCATTAAAGTGAAAAATAAAATAGTTAACATCTTGAGGAAAAGTAAGATAAATTCTTCATGTTGTTTATTTACCTATATGAAGAAAGTAAAACTAGACATGATTATGTCACGGAAGTGACACAGACCCAGCCATTTATCCTTTCATGACCTTTGAGCCTAAATTTGTAAATCTTCTTTGTTTGTTAATTTTGTTTTTTTGCAGTTCATTTCAAACCAATGGGTTTTCTTTGTTATTATGTTTTTGTTCCTTTTGTTTGTTGTTTTCTAACATGCAGTTTCTTTTAAGAAGGCCTATTTGCTTTAAATTACATTACAATCATGAGATTCAAAGCTTTTAATTTAAATTGGATTTTGAAAAAGGGTAAATCTGCAAAGTGGGTGTGTCGAATAGGCTAATAACACATTTTCGTGAATTTTTACCCCACAAACAGAGGTCATATAATAAGATAGTCATTGACTTTTCTTAATCTTTTATCAAGGCCTACAAGATGGCACATTTAGTTCTGTGTTTTGACCTGGTTTTAATTTTTTTGGCACAGTTAACGTTTATGACCCAAAGGTTCTGACTACAGTTCATTCATATACCATATGGCCATAGGTCACCATTGAAAAATTTCAAATTTCTGTCCGAAGCCAACATGCTGACATTGTTACTGTTGCCATTTCAGATTGTTTGAAATTTGACCTTTCTTTGACCTTTGACCTCTTAACCATATGTCAGACGAAAAGGTCACTGTGGACAATTTTGAATGTCTGCCAAAGTACGTGAACATGATCACTTTGTTACTGTTTGTGATTTGGACCTTTCTTTGACCTTTGACCCCTCAACCGTAAGTCAGACAAAGAGGTCGCTGTGGACTATTTTGGATGTCTACGAAAGTTTATTATGATGACATAGTTACTTTTTCCATTTGGGGTTGTTCGTGATTTGACACTTCTTTGACCCCTTAACTCTAAGTTAGACAAAGAGGTCAATGTCAATTGAGGTTATTTGTGATTTTGACCGTTGACCCCTTAACCATAGGTTGGACGAAGAGGTCACTGTGGACAATTTTGGATGTCTGCCAAAGGTGATCATGTTGACACTGTTACTTTTGCCACTTGAGGTTGTTTGTGATTTGATCTTTCTTTGACCTTTGACCCATAACCATAGGTTGGACGAAGAGGTCACCGTGTTTGTCCAACATTGACACTGTTACTTTAATCATTTGAGCTCGTTTTATATTTGACCTTGTTTTTGACTCTTGTGACCCCAAATAACCTTTGATCAAAATTTAAAAAAATAAGTTTTGTAGAGGGCTTCAAGCTCTATCATATTCATAAGACATATGATCAGGCTACATAATCTGTAGGAGGAGTAGCGTTTTTTGTAAATTTTACATATTGACCTTTGACCCCTTATCCGTATGTCGGATGAAAAGGTCAATGTTGACTTTTCTTTATCTTTGGGCATGATCTACAAGATGAGATATTAAATTTTGCAATTTGAGCATATTCAAATTTTTTGGCACAGTTAACCATTTTGACCATAGTGACCCCTGTGTGACCTTTCACCCCAAACTGGTCATGGCCTGAGGTACCCTTACGGTCAATGATTCTTGTGACTAAGTTTGGTGAACCACGGTAAAGGCATGTACGAGCTATAGCAATTCCTGTGACAGAAAGAAGAAGAAACAGTAAGATACAAGACCCAGCCCGCACTGAACTCTTGAGGCTCGAGTAAAATGAAGTAACCACCGATCGACTCCCCAACTTCATTGGTATCTTGCTGAAACAGTAATTTTGTCATAAAATGTAGGATCCATCTTGCTGAAGCCTTGGAATTTGACAGCTTTGCAGTGAATGTTAAACTGTTCCACTTATACAGTACAGCCGTACATTTATGATGGTAGACTATACAGTAGCTGTAGACTACAGTAGTAAGTACATAGTGCGTGTAAAATTCACTATACTAAATGTACCACACTCTTCCCCCTGTCGTAAAACCATGGTAAAACTGGTACATTTACCATGGTAAATGTACCACACTTTTACCCTAGTTTTACCGCGGTAAAATCATTGTAAAACTGTGGTAAATTGACCGTAGTAAATGTACCACACTTTTTGCCTAGTTTTACCATGGTATTACCGCAGTTGACTTTACCACAATTTTACCCCGCATTTACCCTATTTACCACACATTTCTCGCGGACTTTCGGTCTCGTGGCCTGTAATCGTTATGTCTACAGTGCGCAGCGCATTACTCATTGTTATTAGTGCTACTGATAAGTAATTCGCTCGCAACGTTATTTACATAACAGCTGTATCGAGCGTTATGATAGCCTATTCAAAACGGTGACTGCGTTAATTCGCGGATTTTATATTGTTACCCTGCATACTGTGTCGAGAAACATTGAAGTCACGAACCACGACGGATGCAAAATCGGCAATCCAGCTAGCACCCTTATTTTATGGAATTACATTGTTAAACACGTATAGAGGGAATCTGTATTTTAATTTTTCGTAGTAAAAGAGCAAACCCCTAGAACATCACTTGATATTTACACCTTCTTAACCTTCGTGACCCAGCGAGGGTAACTAATATTTCTTAAATAGATGTTTAGATGCATTACAGATTACTCGGCATTCAAGAAACCCTACCATTATTTAGAAAAGACCCAGTTGTAAGCCAATTACATTTCATCTTTGATATACGCATCTGATTATTACACGCATATCAACCAATCAAGTGGTTCGTTTCATGTAGGCCCATACAGCGAACATGACGATGCATACATCGTCGGATGGATGTCGATGTTACCATCGGCGCATCTGCCAACGTTTCTGAGGGTGCAACTTCAGGATTTTGTTGCAACTCATAGCAGAGTGCTTTTTACGTGACCCGCCCTGCGGGATCCAAAACGTCACGGCCAAACGGCACTATTCACCCATCCCATTCTAACAACTCAAACATTTACTAAACCACGAAAGGTCGACCAGCACGCAGCGAAACGAAACACCCCTCCCCAGCACACCAGCGTCGAAAAAAGGCAGCCCTAAGGACTGCCTGCCAACTGGCAAATTTTCCCCTAAAAACTATATTGGATCTGTTCCTCCAAATAAGTTTTTTCAAAATAGCACAAACACAAATAATACGATGCAACACAGCAAACTGGATGGTCTACCCCATATAAAACGAAGCCCTGTCCTACCGACCATGAACGGTCTCCCGTTACACGGTCGGTCCAGTTTCAAACAAAGCAACAATGCCAAAAAACGAGCGGTACTCTCTAAGCTGTCACAGCCGGTCCTTGGGCACAGTCCATCACCCAATCGCAAATGATAACTTTTTAGATTGGTCACCAAGGCACCGTGTGCAATTCTCCAGGCAAGATCATGGAGCCTGCAACCATTCAGCCTTGAATGCACCGAACGCCATACTTCGGCAGAATGACGTCCCTGTACAAAAATTGCATTGAAGACCCTATCCTGCAAGGAACTGTGAACGAGGGCCAGCCGTGACAGGTCAACAGGGGGCAACTCGATTAGAGCGGAGCAAATGACACGCACCACCCTGCTTGGAGGGGGTCTGCCCGATATTCATAAGGTCCGCTATTCATGAGGGTCATTGTTCATAAGGTTCGTTATTCATAACGTGCATTTTTCGATTAAAACAGGGTTGTCCAACCTACGGCCCGCGGGCCACAGTCCGGCCCGCCGCAGGGTTGCGTCCGGCCCGCCAGAGATGCTCTACGGAGCAGATTTATTGATAATTTGAAGCTATAAAATCAATCATTCGAACCTTCTGGGTCCACAAAACTGCATACAGGTCAGTTTGTGTGACACTCTCTCTGTCCGCTACCAACCACTAGTCTTGTTAACAATTCGTATACATAGATCGCTATCTAATACTGACGTTGAACCAGCTGGCTACACGGGAGGTATATTGGCTACCGTACTTCCACTTGTCGGAGGTGTTGGCTAGAAGGGCATGAGGCCAGGTTGTGCCCGAACAAGCGGTGTAGCCGCTGTTTACAGGTTGGGCATACCCTGGCCCAGTGTAAAGGGGATATCGTGTGTAACTCGTGTGGGAAAACGGGCCATCTGGCCCGTTTATGCCCAGACCGCTCATACGCCGCGAGAGTGGCTACGGGCGTGGCTGAAGCGGTCCCTGTCCCGGCCTCTCACACCGTACCACCTGATGCTCCTGTCATCGCCCCAGTGTCCGACACTAGCGCCCCGGTGGAGGCTTTCTTCCCCCTTGCGTGTCCGACCTCTCCCCTGATCGAACTTGCCGAGACTGCCAGCCTGCCCACTGAGGCAAAGCAGGACAAAACGGCGGAGATGGTACTAGTCGGGCCCCGAGTCAACCGGCCCAAGAGACATTAAGTGGCCCAGATTCTGACTCGCCAATGGAGGACTGCACAACAGCCTTATTAGTTGTGGCTAAGGAGTCCTCCGATTGGTTTGACGAGACGAAACAGGCCACTGATCTCATTGACTCGAGTGGCCCTTCCACACTACCCGTAGCCGCTTCCGCTATACCGGACACGATGCTCGCTAGTGGACCCCCTGTTCCTGACAGGGAGGTCCACTCGAACAAGGTTCACAAGGAGCTAAGAACTCTGCTATCTCGTAGGAAAAGGGGGGACACTGCCAGGGGCCTGAAAAGACCCATATTGGGAAAACTTCGCAGGTAATGCGCAAGCCTGTCGTCTACTTTCGGGACGGCGTGCCCCGGATGAATATTGGAGTGGGTTGGTTGTAAGGTGTGGGGGGGGGGTTGTGTGGTCGTTACATAATATGGGTTGGGGGGGTTCTGTTTGTGGTTTGGAGTTGGCTTTTTGGGTCTGGTTTGTAGAGCTTTGTTGTTTTGGTTCCTGTCCTTTTCACGTTACGTTGAACGCTGCATTGTATACGTTTGTGGGTTGGTGAGAGGTTTCTGTTTGTAGGTTTTCGGTTGGGTTATGGTGGTTGTTTAACAGACTGGGATTGTTTTTGGTTTTGTTGACCTTTGGTCCGTGTCCGTTTTCCTTCCACGTAAAAAAACACTCCACTTGTCGGATTCTGCGTTGCCGGTTTTGTGTTTCATCGCGGAACGTGTTTCATACGTAGAAACACTTCTTTCGCAGTCATATGCGTGCAGATGTCATCGTTTTCAGCAGTTTCTGGGCATACGAAAATACGTTTATCACATTTTAACGCACACAAACTGACAAGAGCACGAAGTGAGCTTGGACAACAAACAGTTCAGGATTTTATACACATGACGGCGCAACGCGCCATGCACTGACTTCACAGAGCTGTCGACAACAAGAAAGAAATTGTTAACCTCGACATTTGTTGTTTATATTTTTCTTTGGGTGCGCGCGTGCATAGCTGCAGTCGACAGCAGTTGGAGCTGTGTGTATTGTACGTTTCCGTGTGTACATGTATACAACTTTAGGTGGATTACACCCATTTATAATCCATCGTTCATCGGTCACGGGTGCAGGCCTACACTATACTGATAATATTCTATTCCGCCAAACATGTTTTTTTTTCAGAATAGAGCAAACAAAAATAATGCGGTGCAACACCGCAACCGAACAAACTGGAGGGTCTACCCCATATAAAATAAAGCCCTGCCCTACCGACCATGAACGGTCTCCCGTAACACAGTCGGTCCAGGTCTGGAACCACTCCCATAAGTTTACTACAAAGCAACAATGCCAAAAAAACATGAGCGGTACTCTCTAAGCTGTCACAGCCGGTCCTTGGGCACAGTCCATCACCCAATCGCCAATGATATCTTTTTAGGTTGGTGACCAAGGCACCGTGTGCAATTCTCCATGCAAGATCACGGAGCCTGCAACCATTCAGCCTTGAATGCACCGAACGCCATACTTCGGCAGAATGCCGTCCCTGGACAAAAATTGCATTCAAGGAACTGACCCAGGGTTGCCTTGTTCATATTTTGTACGTTTTTGGGGCGGGTTGCACTTGCGTCGATGGTTCCCGGCACTGTTTAGCAACAGAGAACCTCATAGTAGTACTCCTAGCAGGGTGGTGCGTGTCATTTGCTCCGCACTGATTGAGTTGCCCCCTGTTGACCTGTCACAACCGGCCCTCGTTCACAGTTCCTTGCGGGATAGGGCCTTGAATGCAATTTTTGTACAGGGACGTCATCCTGCCGAAGTATGGCGTTCGGTGCATTCAAGGCTGAATGGTTGCAGGCTCCGTGATCTTGCATGGAGAATTGCACACGGTGCCTTGGTGACCAATCTGAAAAGGTATCACTGGCGATTGGGTGATGGACTGTGCCCGAGGACCGGCTGTGACAGCTTAGAGAGTACTGCCCATGTTTATTGGCATTGTTCCTTTGTTTTAAGCTTGTGGGAGTGGTTTCAGACCTGGACCGACCGTTTAACGGGAGACCGTTCCTGGTCGGTAGGACAGGGTTTTGTTTTATATGGGTTAGATCCTCCAGTTTGTTCTGTTGCTGTGTTGCAGCGTATTATTTGTGTTTGTTCTGTTGTGAAAAAAACTTGTTTGGAGGAATAGATGTGATGTTGTTTTTAGGGGGAAATTTGCCAGTTGGCAGGCAGTCCTGGAGGCGGTGAAGTCTGACATTCGCCTTCAGGTTGAAGGCGATTTTAGCCGTTTATCTGGGGCTGCATTTTTGGACGGTGGTGTGCTGGGGAGGGGTGTTTAGTTTCGCTGCGTGCTGGTCGTCCTTTTGTAGTTTTTTGAATGATTCAGTGGGTGGTTGGGCGTTTTGTCTCTGAAGGTCGGTGGGCGTATGTACCTTTTTGGCTCGCTTGACCTGAGTTTTGTTTGTAATGGGATGGTTCGGTAGTGCCGTTTGACCGTGACGTTTTGTATCCCGCATGGTGGGTCACGTAAAAAGCACAAACATATCGGGAAAAAATTTCTTGCTCCAAAACCTATCCAGTTGGAATTTCAGACACTACACCCCCCCCCCCCCAATCATCAGGCCTTAGTTACGTCCCTGCAAGGCGGTATGCTGCTTACTTGCCGCCGGTGGCATCTCGGCCCTCAACCGCCGGCGGTAAACCGCTCCTTTACCGAGGGCGGCTTGCCGGCTGCTCACCGCCGCCGGGCCGAAGGCGGCAAACCGCGTGTTAGCCGACGTCGGCCCACCGGCGGGTGTGAAGCGGTTTGCCGCTGATATGCCGCTGATATGCCGCCGGTGACCCGACGTCGGCTTGCTGGCTGGGAAGCTTCGAGTCCCTTTCCAAAAGACGGGAGCGGGACTCGCTAAACAAAACAAAGTAATCGAGACAGAGGGCACCCCTGTACGTTAAAAAAAAACGCAACAATATGTTACGTACTGGAATGAATCATTGTATATATAGCTTGAAATTGCTCAAAAGTCCAAAAAAATGGCAATTGGCATTAGTCAAAACAGGATTAGTTGCGCTTACTAACAAAATTATGAAATGTTGATATGAGCTGATTTTGTATGCATATATGCAATTACCACCCCCACCCTAATTATGCAACTTTAATACCGCGTTCCCGCTTGCAAATGCCGTTGCACTGACACACAAGTCGGTGAAAGTAACTAGTCCTGAAAAACATTTCCACCTCTTACATTCCTTACAAGGCTTACATATTCACCGTACCCCATTTTATTCCACTAAAATTTCCCTTCAAAACTGAGTGCCGTATTCCCAAGGGCCTAATTAGGCTAAGGCCGCTAAGCCTATACTACAATGCCGTTTGGCCGTCACGTTTTGGATCCCGCATGGCGGGTCACGTAAAAAGCACAATGCACAAGTAAGTTCTACATTACAAAGTTTGTTTTATATCTTCCCGCCCACTCTTAAAATGCTTATACTGGTGCCACCACCGTGTGCATAATGAGTCTGTATCTATAATGAAAGAAATGTTCCATGATGTACCTACTATGTATATGTAATTGTTGTCTTCATTGCAGGTGTCATTTAAGGCTTCCAATGGGATTTGCGAGATCTGTGCTGATCGGCCAAAAGAATGTTTTTTCATGCCCTGTGGGCATAGAGCATGTATGCCATGTGCGGTGTTTTTAGAAAAGGAAGGATGCCCTTTCTCTTTCATTAATACATTCATGCAAGAGTGATTTATCAGTGAGCCATCTCGAATATGGAGTGTGTCATTTAAAACATTAGTTTCTTCTTGTTGATAATGACCTTTTTGTGGTCTTTTAGTACTTTTACATCTGGTTCAACATGTATAAAATCAGGTATTGTATTTTGGATGACCATTTGATTAATTCACTACCAGGTCATATGATTTCTGACATTATTCCTAATCATTCTAATAACTTTCATGGCATGTTAAAAAATTTGAGCTCGGAGGTCACTTACAGATCATTTGGGTTAATTCTTTAAAGAGGCCATGACACGAAAAATCCAACTAATCGAGAGTAACTTCCTCTGAATCTATGAGAAAATCTATGTTCAAAACTATCCTCATCACCTTGAAAACCTCAAGGACTAATTAGTGATTAACGTTTTAATATTCGCATCCGAAAATAGATATCTGAGAATGCGATTTCACAACAAGACAATGATGACGTCATGTTAGGAACACAAGTGCCAAGCCCAGGCATGTACCGGATGCGCGACGATCATACCGTTCCATATACACGCACATTTACACTGAGAGAACAACCACTGTATTACGCTATATCGTTAGAAATTTCAAGTTTGTGTTACAACTGTTGTAAACTATCCGAGAGAAATGCCAGTCCGTTGTGTTGTTGGGGGCTGCATAGATATCATAACCCATGCAACTAGCCTTCATCCATGGCTGAAGGACGAAAAAAACACGACGATTATGACCAAGTTAGTGCACAACACCAGCGCCGATTTCACTGGGCCTAGCCAGTATGCAGCTCCATATGAAGCGAACACTTCACGGAAGCATACTGAGATCCCTCCTTTTTGTTATGAAATAAAACAAATGGACTTTAACGGTTCGACATAAAAGAGTCATTCTTCTGTCAAGTAATCCA
>KN888306.1:0-43899 GCA_000934455.1 Apostichopus parvimensis | reverse complement strand
ATGGTGTTTCTGGAAGAATTTCTCAACCAAGGCTTCCTATACAATGAGTTTTCTCCTGGCAACTTGAATCCAGTGTAATGACCATTGGCTGGAAACTCACTTCTGATCCTTTGGACTGCACATGATGGTAGCACAACCCTGACGTGTCTTGCTAGGAACCCCAAGTACAATTGAACCTGTTGACCGTAGGCTATGTATCTGTACTGCCTGGGGAAAAATTTATGAAAGTTCAAAATGTATTAATGTTGGCCCATGATGTCCACAATAACAAGTAGGCATACAATGTACAGTTATGGTTACATTTGTTGTGATTTTACACCTTCCATGTATCATTCTTTTGTTTCAGAAAATTGATTTGCAAAACTCCAGGCCAAAGTACTAGCCAAGTAATAATGAGTATGAAATAACACATATGCCTACCTAGCATGGCTGCATAATGCAACTTACATCCCCGAGCCAAACTTTCAGTATGCAACCAACCCTACTAGTAATAGCCAACACACAGTACATATGGGTTGTAAGTTACCGTAACACAACGCACAATACGGTTTAGTGGGTTCCGCGAATTCCAACAACACATGCACAAAATGCACGAAATGGGTAAATTCATTCTCAATTTTCGACTTGAAAAATCAAGTTTTAAACTGGCAGAGTGGTTGATACATGTTCTAGAGAACATTCTTTGATGGATCCCAAAAATATAGGACTTTGAAATTTTCGTGTCATGGCCACTTTAAACAATTATCAGGGGCGGATGCAGGATTTTTGACAGGGGGGGGGTCTGACTGGTCCAGCCGCGCCTGAACGTAAGACTATCTAAGCGGAGCGCCACCATCGGTTGGCGCGGAGCGTACCATAAAATTTTTGGCTCTACAAACCCCCCAGATGGCCGGAAACGGCACTTCCCGAGTATTCTAAGCTGCATGTACCTAGCCTGAAAATATGGATCTCATGTCTGCAATTTCTCAATTGATGAGAAAAAAACTATTCAGTTTTGAAACTACTCAGTCTCATGAAGAATTCGGTGGCGCATCCTATGCAGCCTACCGCTCTGCCACCTCACCGCCCAAAAAAATTCCAACACCACCTCAATTTTGAAACTTTTCGGTCTGAAAATTGAGATTTTTAGGCATTTTTGGCACGTGTAGCACGCGTGCACACTATAGTTCATTTGACGGAAAAGACACACCTGGCTGACTTGTAAGGATAACCGCCCTTCTGACGTCCTACATGTTTAAAATTGGCGTTTAATTTAATTACTTTTTTCTCCCTCTCTTTTTTCTCTCTTTTTTTTTTCTCTTTTTTGTTCCTCTTTTTTTTTTGGGCCAACAGCAGGGGGGGGTCCGGACCCCCTGGACCCCCTGGATCCGCGCCTGATGCCTTTTTTTCAGCAAGAGTATTTTAGCATTCATGATAGTTGGTCATAGTATAGTGATCATTCATTACTGACTTATTCGATGTTCAGGAATTTGGGGTACATAGAGGATCATTTTGAAGTCATTCTTCAAACACCTACTTTGCTTTTGAGTTCACCTGAACAAGACAGCAGATAAATGTGTATGCTTTGCATGAAATAAATTTTTCAGTGGTATGAGGTACTGAACATTGGTGCTCTAATTGTTCCAAAGGCAAGGAATCACAAAGCCTATGATCTTCCTTATTATTAATTGATGCTGAAATTTCAAATACTGTTCAGTTGTCTTGTTTGTTGTTCAGTTTTCAAGTTTCTTGTTGTTCGAGTATTTTAAATGCCTTTTATAACCCTCTAATATATTATATCATCTGTGGTATGAATTCTGTACTTTTTGAAAGTCACTTGCAGTCACAATGATGCCTGTCTTAAACAGGTCCGTGCAACTTTGATAGCTATGACATAGCTGCATCCAATGTTGTGACCTTAGTTGTACTTTCCAAAGTAGTTGAAACTTCAACTAGCAGCTTAGTTCTATTCGGTCCATTTATGGATCGTGTTGTGATTATCTTTACCACTTTTAGTTGCAGATTTCATAAACTTTTTGGACATACTTTGAGCTTGAATAAAACACTTGGTTTTTATGGGCTTTTGGTACTGCCTTGGCATTTTAAGTGTTGTTCTTCTTTATTTAAAGACTTAAACAATGTTTAAGTTTAACATGGTCATGCTTGGTACATAGTCATGAATACATCATTCCAATCACAAATAATAATCACGAATGACAAATAACATAAGTTCTCTCCATTCATTATTTTCTGTACACAGTCTTTGTCTCTGCCATTGTCAAAGTCTAGTTCTACGGAAGCATAGAAGGGACATACATGCTAATAAAAAAGAACAATCGGCAAAATTGAATAATTGAAGAAATTCAGGAATAGACATTTAAAGAAGATCAAACAAAACTCGTCAAAATGATACAACTCACCAAAATGAGAATTTTCAGAATTTTGACAAGTTGTTGAGTCTCGTCAAAATGTGCTGAATTTTCCATTTTGATGAGTTGTTTGATTTCGTAAAAATCATATTTTTGTAATTTTGACGAGTAAAACGTCAAAATTCAGACTATTGTCATCTCTCACAGCAGGTGTGATGTCATCTAGGCAGTTTATAACAAAACTTTCTTTTTCTTTATATTTATTTACAAATCCAATTTTGTACTTTTTTTCAGAAGTTTACAAAACCTTTAATGCAAAGAATCAAAAATCCAAAAATATTACCCCTCCCCCCACCAGAAACTTCAATGTGGATGTTCTATGAAGGATAGTTCATGAAGGTAAAAAAATCGACCATTCTGCCCAGATGACATCACACATATTGGTGTTGCCAGATGCTGTATTAATATATATGAAATATTGCTGCTATAAAAAATATTAATTGGTGCTATAACAATAATGTTAACAACATGATAACAATTGCAATTACAATAACAAACAAGGTTCTTCTCGAACCTCCAGTCTAGCTCGCCTGTTTATGAGACGGAGGTTTTCACTTTCATCGTCAACATGCTATGATATACGAATGGTAAATTGGGGGATACAATAAACAAAAAAATTGTATATAAAACATCAGTCTAGGATTGTTCTGAAGACCTTCAAATGACTTTCAAAATTGTTGCCAACAAATGTTTACTAAATGTACCAAGTTACATGTAAATCTAACAATGAACTGATAGTTTGACCCTGATGCCCCAAATGACCTACAAAAATTTGGGCAATAAATCTTGACTATATCCCCCTAAGTATGAATATCATAACTTACAGATTTGTAGATAATTATTTTATTACTTATGTTATGCTAATTACCATCATTAATTAGCATGTGTGATGCCAAAAATCTAATTAGTTCCAGAAACTATGTATATTCTACTTCGTACCAGATTTGGTGAACATAGCTTCAATGGTTCTGGACATATCGTGTTCACAAACATAATTAATCCACATTCATCAATTATGCAAACTAATTAGCTTATAGGACAATGAAAATCAGTTTGAGAACCCATGCCCCTCGTGCACGCTACCAAGTTTCATCATAATAGCTCCTACATCGGTTCAGGAGATCGCGGGCAGGAGATATTCATATCACACGCTTATTTCATCTAAATTATTAAATTCATCTACTTAATTAGCATATAATAATGGAATTATAATCAGTTCGAGAACTCATTCCCTCGTACATCCTACCAAGTTTCGTCATAATAGCTTCCACGGTTAAGGAGATATAAAAGCATGTCACAAGCTTATTGATCAAAATTAATTACCCTACCAAGTTTCATGATCATAGCTCTTCAGGGGCTAAGCATGCATGTTACAAGCTAATGCACACACACACGCCAAAGTGATCCCAAAGTCTCTTTCTGATAAATCTGGCAAGACAAAAACAATAATAATGAAATATGATAGTGAACCTAGATAGCTTTTAAGGAGGATGGATAGCTCAGTCGGTGGAGCTCCTGCATAGGCGTACGGGACCATTTCAATTTGGGGAAACTTTTCTTGCCCGAATATTTGATTGTTGTCCGAAATTTCGATGGCCGTCCTGCGGAGGGGTCTAAGGGGAAGGGGTGAAAAAAAATTTTTACACTAAATTCCCGCTAAGCACGCGAAAAGTGTTCCCCATTGAGACAGGTGTGCCCTCCTCTCCTAGACCAGGGGTTCTTCAATTTATTTCGCGGGTCACATTATTTATGTGGAGAATCTTCCATGGTTTGGAAAAATGACACCCCTAGATTGCCGGAAATAGCATTCTCCAGAGCTTATAGGTACCTTGGCATTGCGGTTGAAAATTTACACAAAACATTATCTGCACCTTAGAAAAGTTGGGATGATATCGAGTATAATTTTAATGGTTATTACTGTCATTTTAAGTAGCTTATATGGATATTTGCTATCCATGTATTTCAACTAACTGAGAACAAGTTGCACTGCATATTATGAATGAAACAACACGCATCACACGGCGAGATATATATGGGTAATTATTCCAGTAACCCCCCCCCCCCCAGAAAAAAGGGAATGGGGTTAAATTGGGAATATTTTATATAATGAATAAATCGTACGCGTATGTTGAAAATGCACATGCACTTATTAGTTGGCCAAAATTTTTCACAGTCGGTCAAAAGTTTGCATAACCTAGTCTGTCAATTTTACGCCGTCGTTTAGCATATATACGTACGCAAAATACTAGGGCGGAGCGCGCTTTTTGCTTGTCTCCGGAAACTTTAGTCGGCCTAAAATCTGTCTAATAGAGAGAATAATGGTTCTGATGCTCTTGACTTGCAAAAATTTAGGGGCAATATTTATACCAGATTCGGGCAGCACAGTTGGGCAAACCAGATTCAGGCAAACATTAAAATAAAATTTGTATTGAATACACTGACTACCGTAAAAATGCCAGTATAGTAGTTGTGCCCGAATCTCGTACGCTTGTCAGGATTTTCCCGACGAGGGGGCCCGAGTTCCCCGACAAAAAGTGTTATTGTACACATTGTATATGGTAAAGCCCCTATTTCCCCCCGACAGAAGGTAATTGTTCCCCAGGGGGGCAACACTCAACCCCCCCCCCACTAGCGACGCCCTAGCTGTTTGCAACGTCACAATGTTACGGACATCGGCTGTTAGCTTGAGTAACATCAAACTCAGAGGCGCTCTCTGGACGTACGGCATGACCGCCCATATCACGAGCGCCTAACGTTAGGCGTTACCCTAACTAATTGGCCGTACTTATATTTGGCGCGAAATATTTCCCATAATGCAATATTCTTCAAATTATTGGCTGGAGAATATACCCTGTTTGCGTGCGTTTGAGGCTCGAGTCCATTTTTTATGGACTTTCTGGATTTGGGCACCCTGGACTCTGACTTGGGCACCCTGGACTCGGACTCAGGCACACTGGACTCGGACTTGGCCGAGCCCATTCGAGTCCAGTATTTGTTTTAAATATATTTTATCTATGTGTTGGTGTGCGACAACTTCCCCTCTTCATATTAATATCATAGCCTGTGTTATGTAGCGCATTCACTATTCAGGGAATATGGATGCCTCCCTTTCATGGAACATCCCCGAAAATGGATTTGAGAGTCATTCATTATACCGATTATATGTATTATGATATTGATAATTTATAAAAAATATAATCAGTCACAATTATATTTCACACTAATGGTAATTAATTGGTATCATCCATTGCCATCATAAAATTTAGTAGGAGTACGAGTCGACTATAAATGTTATTATCTATTACACATGGGTGTGGTGGATGGATGGATGACTGGGTATATAGACAGGTAAACATAGAGACAGAACGAAAAACGTGTAAGATAAAATCTTATCAAAATGAATATGTTCAATATGTCAAGATTCCGGATCCGACGTACGATTTCTGTTAGAGGTATATCTTTTGGTAGACCTCGAGCTCTTCGAAAATTTCATTAACAGCCACATATAATAATTTCACAAATAGCGATGCCCAAACAAGATTTGGAATGCAGTTTGCAGGAAATACTTATCTTTTCTCTGCCTACAATATATCGAGACAATATAAGAACCTTTATGAAATTGTAAGGGCTGCTCGGGAAGAAAATAATGGAGCCTCCATTCATTGTCAAGACAACTTAGCCCAAGCGGTAGGGTATTTATTGGGCTCGGAACCCAGTGGTGCTGGGTTCGGTCCGAAGATGGGCTTTGGGCGAGAAGAATTAAATCGACAAGCTAGGTGGCCCGAGTTATCAGAGGAGTTCCATTAGTCAGGAACTCTAACCACTGAATCGCTCACCAGTTCGGCTGGCCTGGGCGGGCCGTAGCCCAAAACAAGACTTCTTTTGGGGCAACTTTTCACAGGGAATAATTTAGTGTAAATTTTGTGTACCAGTTTTGTAACTTACAAACTATTCTGTAGAAATACACATTCTTCATTTTATTCCTTATTCTTTCTTCCCATCCATCCGTGCCACTACCTTATACCTCTTTTAGGTGTTTGTATTTGGTAATCAGCTCTAGAGCAATTTCTTTTCGTTGTACTTTGCTTGGACTTTCTGTATACTTTATTAGTTCATTTGCAATCACATCCATTAGTTCCTTTTTTGGACTCCAAAGGAGAGTTTTCTGGGTTTTTAAAGCCACTTTGAAATTATCAGAAAACCTTTTTTCAGGAATAACGAATTTATCTGGCCACTTTCTTTTAAGACTGGAAAGGGTCGAACCAACACTTGTATCTTCTGAACCTGATGAAGAATCATCTTATTCTAGAATTTCAGTTGTGTCGGTGTCGTTTAAAGAATCATTATCAGGTGGTTCAGGTATTGGATTTACAGTGGTCACCAGTGTAGTTACAGTAGAGAGGGCTTTTGGAATTATGCACCTCAAAACAGTTCTGTTAGGTATTTGACCGAAGTTAGAAACATCGATCCAATCATCCCATTCTTTATCGTAATTCTGTAAAATCATTTCTGTCTGCTCTATCTCAAATGTTTTCTGAATTATTTTAACAATGTCATGTCTCTTTTATGGTGACTATCTTTTGGTTTTCCTTAAACTTTACTAGAAATTGCTTTTCCATGTTGGCTAAATAAAAAGTTAGTGTACAGTGTATGATGGAAGCTGTCAGTTCTGTTATTCTGAAAATGAGAAGCCAGAAAAAACATTACTCATTTACATGAGGAACAAAGTACTTAAGAACTACATAGGAATGGTCAGAAACCTTGACAGATTTAGTCTGTGTTGGCTGGACCAAATACGAGGAAAGGTGCAAACAAAACTCAGATTTATGTATGGTGCTTATGAAAACAACATAATTGTTTTGTACAATAATTTCAGATATACATCCAAAGATAGGTTCCTCATTTTCAAATCCAATAATCACAAACATTCCAATTTGTATGTTACACTCTTTACAGAAACATGCTGGCAACAATGTCCGGGAAAGAATGTAATTCAACTGGATTACTTTCTGGAATATCAAAGACACATTTGCTTAATGACACCCCGATTGATAAGCAGGCCATTCTGAACTCATGTTTTATAGCAAGAGTTTTGCATGGGTGTTTCAAATCGCATCGTCCATGTTGACCTTAACGGTCCAAAGTTTAACATGTGTTCTGGGTAGTGCAGCATAAAATGTTGTTTGTGTTTTATCCTGCTATTTGGAAATAACTGTTTGAACATTTTAAGGTTTTCTTGTACTAAGTGACCAAGACCAATAGCATTTGTAACCACTCGAGCTAAGATTATATCTACACATTGTTTCAGATTGAGTATAAGTTCCCAAAAACAATTTCCTACAGGTATAAGTTGTCCAATGATTAAAGGCAGTAGCCGAATCAGTCACCAATTTCTTGATGCATTTTGTTTGACATTGATGACCCTCCCAACAATACGAAACTCTGGTTTATTCCTACCATCTAAACAAGCATAAGAAAAACAAGCTATTCTCCTATTAATGTATTCTGTTGTGAAATATCCTGCTTGGCATAGTGCTGTTAGACAAAGACCCATTTCATAAGGTACAACACCCTCCAGAATATCATGCACGCAGTCCGCTGGTAGGCCTGATGTAACATGAAACGATGGCAGCATGTTTAAAGGAGAATCAGCTTTGAGACCATACTGATTTGCCAAAGAGGGGTCACCTTGAATTAGCCCAATATGTCTATTGTAGTTTTCCTCAGTGCCAGATGTAAATTCAGAAGAATCAAATTGTTCTTGCATTGTATCATTCCTATATAAGCAAAATCTGCACGGTCTTTCAATGTGTGGACCAAAACTTTCATAGCATCTACCCCTGCAATGAAAATTAGTGAGCCGTTAAGAGTGTGGTGACCAACATTAATCCCTTCGTTTTCTAGAACATTCAAGTCTTGACGCAATTGACGAATTAGGTTAGGTAAATTTTCATGTGTACAATCCTTTGAGGAACATAGTAGTAACAGGAAAATTGAATCGCATCCACTATTTTCTTGCAAACGAAAATTATCAATTGAGAAATAATTAGCAGCAATTTTATATTTCCCCCTATGTGCACCTATAGGGTTAACTACCTCCAACTCATGAAAATAAAAGTATGATTGTAATCCATGGGCCAACTATTTGGAAATTTTTAAAAAAGAGGTTTCAGGGTTAACAATTTTGGCAACATTGTCATCTACATCCAACAGGTTTGTTATTGTTCTTACTTAGCAAAGGAATGTAGAAAAAGGAACGCAAATTATTGTTTGTATTTCGACCTAGGTTAAAGGGAACTGGTTCCACAAACTGGAAATTTGTCTTTGTAATATGTTTTTCGTTTATAATCACTCTTTAACTCTTCACTTGCTTGTAAAAATACACATTGCTCATCAACTGTTTTACATACATTTTCAACAACCTCTATATCAAGATCGACAGTTTCTTGAAATATGCCTCTAAGTCAGTAGTAAGATTATTTGAAACATGAAATAGTTCTGAGAGTGCATCTAAAATCTTTTGAATTGTTGCTGCTGGAACAAGATCCACTACTTCCAATTTCAATAAAAGAAGAGCAAATGTATCCGTATATTTTTCCTTAGGGTTTTCCAAAACTTGAGCTTGGTCACGGTCATCGTCGATATCAGGTTCCGCATCATTAACAGACCCATGTTTTCTTTAATTCGTTATCATATATGTGATATGTGATATCTACTAACATGTGTACGCAAAGAACTATGTAAACGTTGCACTGAATTACAGTCTTTGTATGGACATTGAAAGTCATTAGTATTGGAAAGGTGAACCTTCAGGTGTTGTATTGCTTGTTTAGGAGACCCTATTTTCAATTTACAGACAGGACATTGGAAAGTTGATTGAGCACCTGAAATAGGTGGGATTTGAATGATGGAAAATTTCTAAAACTTTGTGGACAAGTTTCAAGTCCACATGTTATAAAAAACTGATAATCCAAGCTATGAATTTCAGAGATATGTGATACAAGTTTGCACAATTTTCCACTTTGAAAATACCCACAAAGGGAACAGGTATAGAGCATGACTCACACGAATGAAAAAATCCTATCTGAAAAGAGTGATAGAAAGGGTCAAATCAATGATTGTATCAGTATTCCAAGACATTGGCTTCAAATTTACCTAACAAAATATGTACCTTCACTGTAATTCAGCGAAATAAATTGTATAGTTGTACTAGAGTGATCAAATTTAAGTATTTTATTACTGAATAGCACATAGATACAATTATTTGTTTAGCATTGTTTGTTTTTTGACGCTGAAGCCAATGTGATTTTATTTTGAGAACAAACAAAACATATGGAATGATGACGTTAGTAAATATCTAACAACCCTGTAGTAGATATGCTACTGTAGTGTACATTATGTTCTGTAGTAGCCTTTACATACATATTAAGACAACGGCACCATCGAGGCTGGGTACCTTTACTGTACAGGTATTCTGCAATTAAGCCACTAGCCGAGGCCATTTAACTGGTTGAGCATGTGCTTTTGCAAACATCAAGACAATTTTATCAAATTTACTAATCAGCAATTGTCTTTTGTAACGACCGGCCAGGCTATTTTTCAAGATGTCTGCCAGCTTTTTTTCAAAATTGCTGTCACTTGGACTCAGGAAATGACATAGGCCCAGGGTAGCATGCCCAGTAAGCGAGCAATTTTTTTTAGGCATAGTGAAATTCATTTCTATCATGATTCATAACATGACCATTATATTTCCTATTATTTACAAACAAAACCTTTTCAGTTTTAGTCCTGCTCTCTTTTTAAAGTGACATTCAATGTCTGGGATGTTTTGTTCCACAAGTACCAGAACTTGACCACCTGTCCCAGAACTCAACCTAGTAAATTAAATCGTCAATTAATTAAGCCCTCTAAAAATTTAAAAAGTATATTTACTATTTTATATATTCTTTCCAATTTATTAATATAATAAGCTTGTATGTAATAATTTTTCTATAATTTAGGAACCAACAATGTGGCATATTTGTGTGTTCAAACATCACACATTGGTGTTAAAACAGTACTAATACAGCTACAGTGTGTATTTCCCATATAGTGGTTGAATACTGCAATGTAAATTTAGTTCTAGTTCCAGAACATGACCACCCCAGATCTCATGTACTTGAAGCAATTTATAATTAATGCCTTAATGAAAGTGTTCAATAATTTCACATTAAATAGTAGCAGTCAGAAAATCCAACAAATTTCACTTATTTTTACATATTTACCACATTTTAATTACTGTGAAATCCTTAAAGGTGTGTTGAAGAAACATAATTTTCCCCCAAAAAATTCAGTTCCATTTTGGAATTTCTGCATTTTAACCATTATTAGTAATCGAAATGGCTAAAGTAGTGGTCATTATCATCAGCAACAAATGGGAAAAATATACTGCAATATATAAATCACATAAATGTATAACGTTTGTTTAATTAATATTTATTCATTAGCGGTCGGGTTCTGGGTACTCTACCCTAGGCCTATCATGCTTTTTCGGGGCTAAAAAATTCATTTGGCCTGACTCAGTAATGCATACCTGTCTCCAGATTAACCTTGAAAACGTCAAATTAGATATTCTTTTATAGGCCTATCACATGGTTTAGGCTAGGGTGAGTCATGAATTCCCCCCCCCCAAAAAAAGGTTAGACTAGGCCTAACACTTAATAGTTGAGTTAGGCTATTAGAATTTTGTCATATTTGGAGGAAAAAAAAAACCAAAAACCAGACGGCCTCCAAAAAGGAAGCAACCGGAGACGCTAAACAATTAAACTTAGGCCTGGCAGCCTAGTCCTAGTGTACCCATGTTTGATAAACCGTAAGAAATTACACACAACCTGAATAATGTGATAGGCTAACAGATCTCCAACATTATCATCAATTAGTAGTATTTAGGCTAGGCCTAGTTTGCTAGCCTAACGTTGACATTAATACTCCGAGTATTATTACTTATGGGCCTAGGGTAATACTATAGGGGACCTAATTAGCCTAGGCCAAGGCCCACATTCCTTAGTTGACCACAAAGTAAATGAGTCGGCCTAGGCTAGGCACAATGTTTTTCTTTATTTTTGGCCTGATTGGAGAATGCACCTGTCTTTAGAATTAGGCTAGGCCTAAGCTAACTTAGGCTAGGCTAGTAGCAATTATCAGTAGCCTAAGTTAGCTTAGGCATAGCCTGGCTAGCCTAACGTTGACATTAATAGTTTAGTCGATTTGCAATTGATCGCATCTCTAAGTGGCAAGTTTGTTATAATGCGGCTTGCTAAACAAAATATAACACAACCAGTGTATGAAACCACTTTAACCCATTTTAATGTGTTCACAGTTCCGAATTTTGACTACGATTTCATTTTTTAGGGTCAATTATTAAAGATTAAAATAAACTTAGTAAACCTTTTCGTGCGAGCTTCTTGTGCCAAAGAGCAGCGATAGTGTACGTACGTCGTGACGTCTATAGTCTACGTACGTTTCGGTACACGTACGTAGGTATGACTTCAACATAGCATGGCATATATGATGGTGCATAGTCTCTAAATTCCCCCGCCCGCAAAGCAAGAAATATTAACAAGGGGGCGGAGTTAATGTGTTATGTTAGAAGCCGCGTCATTCCTCGAGAATCGTTGTCGTGATGACGTTTTGTGCAGAGAATATAAGAATCACCATCATTGGACCTCACGGTTTCCCTTCATTTGGGTCATCGACAGAAGGTATTACCTTAACGCTCTTTCGGGTGTAACATCAAAGTAACCCACACCGGGGAAACCAGGGTTCCTCAAACTTTTGCTGTAAGGTTTCCCCTTTTTTTTTTTTACAGTGTATGGTAAACTGTACTTTATAGGTCTACGAGAGTACAATGAGGGGGGGGGGTGGAGTTGGGATGGTAAGTTATCGATTTGTGTCCTGGGGAAGAGTCTTGTTAAGTCCGTGACCTATCTGTGATGAGCTCCAAAATATGTTTCTTTGCTAACAAGAAACCTTGATGTTGCTGACCTTGAAAATGTCATGACTGCCCCATCTCCGTACGGGCCTGACTGAACCGTCGAGTGAAGGGTTTTGTCTCTCAAAAAGGTGGAGGGCCATGCCCCCCCCCCCTGCCCCCTAAACCCCGCTGTGAAGGCCATGCATGAAGCAAATAATCATTTCTACCCAGGCAATTCCAGTGATAAAGGTTCGTTGTTTCTAATTATGACATTTTCCTTAATGGACAAAAAGTGCTTAAAATTAGAACAGCTCTTAGATAGCTTCATGCTCTACATCCCCATCAAATTTTGCACAGTGTCTTTTCCTACAACAATATCCTCTTCAAAAGAGAAAAAAAGCAATAGGACAGAGCAGGTTGCAATATGCTACAGTTTTGCTCAAATCATGTTTCATGAAGTCAAGATGTGAAAACATCAAATTGGATGAATATCACAAACATAATATTCTGCATCTATATCAGCTGGGAAAATTTAACTGGAATGATGACTTTCCCTTTGTAACAATGAGGCAACTTAAAGTAATTGATGCTTTCAAACAATATGTACTTGAAACTGTCATAATCCACATGAAGAACATCCTCTTGGGAGTTTGTAACGGACCTCTATAAAACCATGCAGAATTGCCCTGTAGAATTCCCCACTTGAACTGCTTTCCACACCCGGATAATCTTTAAACAGTAGGATTACCTATATAATGCTTTAATATGCGCAACTTCATATCGCCAAAAGTCAATGGCATGTCTTTGCTTAAACGTGTAGCAGCCGACGAAATATCCTTTAGTGTAATTTAAAGGGATTAACATATAATTACGTCCATCAACAAGTGAAAGACATGATTATTGTTGGCAACAAGTAAACTGTCAATAAAATCGTCTACACATGTAAACCAACCAGAGAAATAGTAGTAGGAAGAATGACGTCATGCGACAAAAAAAAACAAGCCCCACTCATCTAAGTGGTGGCGCTTTGCTTGTACGACAAGAAAGTACATAAATCACTCGAACTGGTGATATCGTGTGCCGCATTTGGGTGCCAAATCGTCAGACTGACCTTTCCAGACATTAAAAGTTGCATAAAACAAGAGCCGGGTGGGGGATTGAAACCAAACCCCTGTATCTGCCCAAGTTATCAAGAACGACAGGAAGCCAGAATTTTGTAACTACAAAATCAACTGGAAAGTACTCTAAAAGATATCTAAACGTACACAAATAATTTTGCTGATCTGAAATCTGAAATTGAGAAAAACATGCACAAAATTAAGGAACTTGAGCAATATTCCCGTAGGAATTGTGTACGAGTATTTTGGTGTCAAAGTGAATGACAACGAAAACCCGACCGAACAAGTCGTAAACTAAGCTTAAACCCAGGTTGGTGTAGACATTTATGGCGGGCCATCAGTCTCAAACCGTGGGGAATCGACATAGCGATTAAAAGCGACGTATACCAATTTCCTTCGACTTATAGCAGTTTCTGAGGCTGAAAAACTAATATGTATGAGGTGAAATTCTCTCAATGCAAACCGGGCTAGTCTAGTCAAACATGTGGAGCTATATGCAGTAATATTTAGGATTAGTTGTAGCGAAATACACATAGGCTAAGCCTGGAATTTACTATAGTGTAGCACGGTGGGCTCTTAATTGACACACTTAATCCAGTTAAGGATTTGATGAACGATATACTTTTTAAGAAGAAGTCGCCCAGGAAAGAACCTTGGCACGAAAACCAAACTACCAAACGACTGATCCGCTCTCAGCTGTGTGATCATCGTCGGGTGTGCATCACCATTCCACTCGAAAGGGAACAGATACTCACATGATCTTAGCCAAAAGGCCGAGAAGCGATCATAAAGAGCACAGCAATGTGATCGATACAGAGCTGTGATCATATGTATTAAAGGAAAACCCCCGGCTGTATGCGATTTTCAAATGTGGAGAACCTCAGATATAAACTGACCCCAAAATATTAATTATTCGCTACCCACAAAACATACAGTTGAGAATAATCTGACCCGAGGTCTGCATGATACCCCTTAATTGACACATCTGTCCATCAGTTTACTGTCTGCTTGCATCCATTGACTTTAAAATCTGTTTACCATGCTCTGAGCATCTCTATGCATGCCTATATATAGCAGACGGATCGCTGTTATGGAGTAGTGGCGTCATCTCGATGAATTTCGGTTATTTTCAGAGAGTAAGATTTTCAACAGCAAATATACTTGCAACATGTGAGGGAGATGTAAATAGCTTTAATATGAGCCAAATATCAGCGACACGTAGCTGAATCGGAGTCCAACACATATCTGCTGAGGTGCAATGGGATATGTTGCCTGCAGTATGGCTGCCACAGTGACATCTAGGAATATTTAGAGGTGCGTCAATTACGGGGGTGCATCAATTACAAAGCCTTCACTATAGGCCTACAGTACGTACACAGATGCAATAACCACATGATACTTTTTTAAGGAAAAGTCGCACAGGAAAGAACCTGGGCACGAAAACAAAACTACTAAACGACTGATCCGCTCTGAACCCCTGTCCCCTTGCATCGGAACTGTGACTGTGTGATCATCGTCGAGTGTGCATCACCATTTCCCTCGAAAGGGAACAGATACTACAAATAATCTTAGCCAAAAGGCCCACATGATACTGTACTGCAGTGAGGCCTACGTACGGTAAGGTTCTGTTATACTGTAGCTATATATATATATATATATATATATATATATATATATATATATATCCAGGGGGATTTCATTACATAGCCAGATTCTTGTTCACAACAAACCTATCCACTTTGTCTCATTCATTTACAAGCTTATGCGATACATGGGCCTAGATTTCCACGGTTCCCGAATGGCTGCACATGGGCCAGATCTATATGTTTTAGTGCAACCTTTGCATTACAGTATTTAATTTAGTACAGGTCTGTAGTAGTGCAAGTATACATTGGTCCAGATGGGCGATGCACTGTAGCTATACGACTTGCAGGCTGTTGTGTGAGTAGGAAACAAACTATGTCCAGGGCAAGTACCTGACTTTAAAATGCTGGGAGTACAATACCCCTTACAAGTGCCAGCACATTCCATAAGTATAAAATTAATTTAGTTTTCTTAATGTAATTTGTATTCATGATTGATGACTAGATTTTCAAAGTAATACCGACATTTCATAAATACATCTTACTTTTACTGTTAACTTTTACTTTGTATATATAGAACCAGCCCACTGTAGTTATGTACTTGTTGTTTCCTGGTAGTTACAATAAACTGTCTTCACTGCAATGAATGAAAATGGTTCTATATTTTAGGGCAGAGTATGCAGTGTATTCTACTTTTAATAGGTGCTTGTGGTCCAGGTAGGCACCAATAATGTCCAGGAGTCACTCGACGTAATTCAGTCAAGGTTTCACGAATTGTTGCGTCGACTACCATCAACTCGTGCTAAAGTTGTCATCTGTAGTATATTGGCAATATTTCACAACAAAGTTCAGTCACATAAGTCGGTAACACTGAATGGTTTCTTGCAAACTCTGTCTTGTGACTTCGGTTTCACATTTGTTGACATGTGGTCATGTTTCCAGGGTAGAACGGACTCGTGTGCCAGGGATGGAATGCGCTTAGATAATATTGGGGCCTCGTTGTTTGGAAGGATGGTGAATTACTCTGTTGAACAGCTATGTTTAAACTAAATTGGTGGGCGATGAGGGCAGGCATTAATTTGGATAAGGATTATTTTTATAGTGGAGGCGATTATAGGCGTTTTGAAAGCAAGGAAAGTCATAGTCATAGTTCATCAGCTGAAGGTACAATGATGCAAATTTCGCAAATAACATTGCCCTAAATATTAAGGATAACCCAAAGGCCTTCTTTCTCTTAGGGCACCACAGGCTGATAATATAGTTACTAAATAGCCAGGATCTTGCAGATCTTTTCAAGAACTATTTTGTCGGTTTTTACAAGGGAAGATATGAGTAGTATTCCACATTTCGGGGGGGGGGGGGGGGGAGAGAGTGATAGTCCTAAACTGGATACGGTGTTATTTTCCGATGAGGTTGTCTTAAATGAGCTGCTTCGTGTAAATGTTTCTAAAGCTTCTGGACCTGATGCAATCCATCCGAATTTGTTGAAGACTTTTGCACACCATTCCTGCGTTCCACTCTCATTGGTTTTTGGTAAATTTATGAAGGTTCCTAAGGACTGGAGATGTGCTAATATTACCCCAAGACGGGTGATAAGTGTAAGCCCTGTAATTATAGGTCTGTTAGTCTCACTGGTGTTAAAAAGTCCATGGTCAGTCACTTCAGCAGTCAGTCTTTGATCAAAGATTCTCAACATGTTTTTTGTCAAAAAAGGTCTTGTCTCACTAATATTGTTGAGTTTATGGAAAATGTGACAAGCTCACTAAAGTCTGTGGTTCCAGACCTGGACCGACCGTGTTACGGGAGACCGTTCATGGTCGGTAGGGCAGGGTTTTATTTTATATGGGGTAGACCCTCCAGTTTGTTCGGTTGCGGTGTTGCACCGCATTATTTTTGTTTGCTCTATTGTAAAAAAACATGTTTGGCGGAATAGATGTAATGTGGTTTTTGGGGGGAAATTTGCCAGTTGGCAGGCAGTCCTGGAGGCGGTGAAGTCTGACATTCGCCTTAAAATTGAAGGAGATTTTCGCCGTTTATCTGGGGCTGCCTTTTTTGGACGCTGGTGTGCTGGGGAGGGGGTTTTCGTTTTGCTGCGTGCGGGTCGTCCTTTTGTAGTTTTTTGAATGTTTGAGTGGGGGGTTGGGCGTTTTGTCTCTGCAGGTCGGCGGGCGTATGTTTTTTGGCACGCTTGACCTGAGTTTCGTTTGTCAGTATGGGATGGTTCGGTAGTGCCGTTTGGCCGTGACGTTTTGTATCCCGCATGGCGGGTCACGTAAAAAGCACTAAAGTCTGTAGTTGTTGCGTTACTGGATTTCCAGAATGCCTTTGATAAAGTTCCCCACCAGCGTCGTCTTTTACGTAGGCTGAAGAGTATGAGTGTCAATGGGAACTAACTGTGAATCTCAATAGTTTGGAGTTACATGAAGTATTTGTTGAAAGAGACCTAGGTATCTACATCGACTTATCTCTGCAACCTAATCTCAGCACACTGTAGCTTACGAGTTAACGTGGTGACTTGATTCAGGTTTTGAAGATTGTGTATCGTTTTGTACCAGAGGTCATTGTCTTAACAAAGTAAGATTAACAGTACGATTAATATTCGGCATAATTTTTTTTATAATAGGGTTGTGAATGAGTGCAACGGTTTGTCTGAGAAAGTTGTACTTGCAAGTAGTGTGAATGGGTTTAACAATGCTTTGGACAAGCACTTTAAGCATTGCAATCGGGTCTGAGGTGTTTGTGTTAATCTCTCCTATAGGGTCCTTCATGGGGACTTGAGTGTCCCTCCTGACCCTTTTTTCTACTAAACTTAGCTACAGTAGGCTGTAATGTTTACATCATATTTCCTAGTACTACAGTAATTGTGTATGAATGTGGGTGGGCAAACCCAGCGGGGGTGTTTCCTTTCCCTTTGAGAAAGTTTTGGATTTTATAAAGCTTGTCCAGTGTAATATGGTGCAATACTTGTAGGTTGATACTCAGTGGTATAAAACATTTAATTATGCTATTTTGCAAACAATGTTATATTTCTTTGAACTTTCTCAGTTATTGCCATGAAGCCAACCACAGCCAATGTCTGTAGTGGATGATGTCAGCAGGGCTCTTCAGCAGCTGTCTGACTTTATGAACATTCATAGTCTCATTGAAACAACTCTCAATCAGTCTTGCCACAATCCACCAATCCGTCCACACAATTTGAACCAGCATCACTTACCGGACCACCTTCAGAAAGTGTCCTCTCGAACTTCCGATCCCGTCTTAGCTCAGCCTCCTCGATAATACCATGGACAATGACTTTGTCTCCGAGATGGCCACAGTTTTAAGACAACCAAGGCGGGTATCACAGAGGAGTGTAAGAAGAAGGGCACCTTGTGTGACATGTGCTAGCCTCTCAATGCCTAGCAGGAATAAAATTGACTTTCTTTCCTATTGCTGGTTGTAATGTTTACATCAATCTAAAAGTAAATACTGCCCTCTACCGTATGAAGTAAATAAGGGTCATGTATCATATACAAGAAACAGATTGGTTGACAAAAAAGAGTAAGAGAATAAATCCATCGTTATCGTAACCATCGCTTGTCTGTTTACTATTTAAAAACACTGGTCTTGGTATGCTATTCATCGCTTTGTATGCTAAGATAATGTCTGATTCACACATGAAAAGTGTGCATGTGTCTGCTATTTGTTTTTCCATCTGACTACAGTACAGTAAGTAAACAGTGTGTGCACTGTATTAATATCAATTGGTAAATCACGGGAAACTACTACTAAGGCAGTTTACGACTTGCTATTTTCATAGTTTTGGGGTTCGCATGCAGCCCCCCCCCCCAATTTAATGAAATATGCTAAAAGGTAGGGACTAAGCATTATCAAAAGCACCCTCCCATTTGATTTGTGAGTCAAAAATTCTCCAGACTTGTTCCATTCGTTGTGCCAGGGGGTGTGCCAGAGTGAAATGCAGATTACGTCACTATGTTGTTTCGAGTCTGGGCTCCTTTCGTGCCCTCTCGCAGGATTTATCTATCTTTGAGAGAGCTACCGGGGCGAAGTTGAATCCGGAAAGACAAAGGACGTTCGCCTTGGTAGCTGGAGATACAGAGACTTACCATTCGGTGCATCGTGGTCGGATCAGAATATCAAAATTAATGGTATATGGTTCGGCTACGATGCACCTTGTGATGTCACCTGCAACGAGAGGGCTGAAGTATTCGAGAGCAAGCTCAAAACATTTGGCACCGGGTGGCTTTCGATCTTGGGGAAAGTCACCGTTATTAATCGTTTTGTTTCGTCCATCTTGTGGTACCCGGGCGGCGATTTTTTTTCCCAAACAGGTTTGCAATTACGGAGTTTTCAGCCAATCAGATTGCTCGTGACGTCAGCATAAATAATAACCATCGATTAGAAGTTGCAACAAATGGATGCAGACTTGCAAACCTGTTTGGGAAAAAAAATCGCACCCGGGCGCGGTGTATCCAATTCCGCGTCGCGTCCTGGTGCGGTTGGAGAGAGCGATATTTTCATTTATTTCATCGGGTGGTACAGAGCTTGTCAAAAGGGCGGTAATGTACCAAAAACTGGAGAAGGGATTAGGGGTCGTTCATCTGGGAAGTAAATTTACCTTTTTGTTATTTAAGCAATTGTTTGTAGCGGTAACTGACCCACGTTTGCCTTGTTCATATTTTGTACGCTTTTGGGGCGGGTTGCACTTGCGTCGATGGGACCGGTCCCGGCGCTGTTTAGCAACAGAGAACCGCATAGTAGTACTCCAAGCAGGGTGGTGCGTGACATTTGCTCTGATTGAGTTGCCCCCTGTTGACCTGTCACAGCCGGCCCTCGTTCACAGTTCCTTGCGGGATAGGGCCTTGAATGCAATTTTTATACAGGGACGTCATCCTGCCGAAGTATGGCGTTCGGTGCATTCAAGGCTGAGTGGTTGCAGGCTCTGTGATCTTTCCTGGAGAATTGCACACTGTGCCTTGGTGACCAACCTAAAAAGGTATCTGTAATGTTTTGATTAGTATACTAAAAGTAAATACTGCCCTCCGGTATATATAAAAATAATGTTCATGCATCACGTATAAGACACAGATAGGTTGTCAACAAAGAAGACAGAATAAAATCCATCGTTATCATAAACATCGTTTGTTTATCTACTATCTTGAAACATCACATATTCTGGCGACGAGTTTAGGATACATTTTTCAACATGGCAATGATCGGAAAAATCCAGGATTTTTCCGGAGAATCATGACAATGGCATTCGTACCTAGAACGTTTCGAGGCCTATGTTAACGTAAACGAGATAGCCGATAAGAAGCAAGTATCAGCGTTCGTTACTGTAATTGGCCAATCAACGTACCAGTTACTGAAGAACTTGTGTGAGCCTAACAAGCCATTAAACCTAACCTACGCACAGCTAACACAGAAATTAACTGATTACTTGACGCCTAAGCCTCTGATAATAGCAGAGCGTTTCCGTTTTCATAAAAGAGATCAGCGATCCGATGAGACAATCGCTGCATATCTTGTCGAACTTCGGAAATTAGCGTCAACGTGTGAATTTGGAAGTAATCTAACGGAGAGCCTACGAGATCGTCTTGTATGTGGTCTCGTTAACCCGCAAATCCAGAAGCGATTATTATCGGAAGACGGTCTTACGCTTGACAAAGCTGTTCAATTAGCGTTAGCGATGGACACTGCGATGAGCGATACAGCTGAGCTTCAAAAAGAGAAACACGACGAAACAACACATGCCATTTATATAGGGCCAACACAAACAGTCCAAATAGTAAGTTTTCAAATAAACCTAGGTCCAACAGAAATCAGCAGACTAGGTGTAGAGTACTTGTTGTTTCAAATAAGGACACAGTTCAAGGCATTGGTTTACAGTTGAATACTATACGGTGTACTCGTTTTATTGATAACTCCTGGTAGCAGACTTCGACGCCATCTTTACTCTGACTCTCTGTCGAACGCCAAGTGTGTATCTATTTGATTACGATACGATAGGCCTAACACTAAGTGCCATAACTGTGGAGGAGTCTATCCCCACACCGGTGAGTGTCCGGCGAAGGGCAAGGACTGCTACAAATGTGGTAAAGCAAACCACTATGCAAAATACTGTAGGGGTAAGCCAAGTGATAACAGAGTTAAGCAGATCAGTGAAGAGGCAAGTGACTATGTATTTGCGACAAACGCCCCAAAACTTGAATCTCTACCGTCTTGCCGAGTGGAGATTGCAGGAACTAAAATAAACATGGGGATTGACTCACAAGCAAGTGTCAATGTCCTAGATAAGCTCGCTTTTCAAAAACTGAAAAACGAATCCGGGGCACCGGACAATTGCCTCAAGCCATGTGCGTCTAGTCTCTTTGCGTATAACTCACAAACACCTCTCCCAAATCTTGGAGAAATTCGAGCGAAAGTGACAACAGAGAAAGGGAAGACAGTCGAAACACGTTTCTGTGTCGTAGATGGGTTTGGTGGAAATCTTCTGTGTTATCAAACAAGCATAGATTTAGGACTACTGTACATTGCGAACAGCATTGAATCAGACATGTTTTCTCGATACCCTGAATTATTGAACGGAATTGGGAAAATAAACACAGACAATTAAGCTACATATAGACACAAACGTGGAACGAAAAACTCAAAAGCTACGAACAATTCCTTTTCACGTCCGCAAGGATGTCGATGAAGAAATTCAACGTCTTCTAGATGAGGATGTCATTGAGCGAGTGCAGGGTCCAACACCCTGTGTATCGCCGATTGTGACACCACCAAAGAAAAATGGTGGTGTGCGCATTTGTGTGGATATGAGAGAAGCAAACAAAGCCATTGAGCTCGAGAGATTCCCTATGCCTACCGTTGATGAACTGATAAGTGCTTTGAACGGTGCCACCGTGTTCAGTACGTTGGACCTAAGCGCAGGATATCACCAGTTCGACGAAGAAAGTAGGTACATCACAACATTCACAACACACCAAGGTGTGTGCTTTTTACCTGCAAAGAAAACGGACACGGACCAAAGGTCAACAAAACCAAAAGCAATCCCAGTCTGTTAAACAACCACCATAACCCAACCGAAAACCCACAAACAGAAACCTCTCACCAACCCACAAACGTACAATGCAGCGTTCAACGTAACGTGAAAAGGACAGGAAGCAAAACAACAAAGCTCTACAAACCAGCCCCAAAAAGCCAACTCCAAACCACAAACAGAACCCCCAACCCATATTATGTAACGACCACACAACCCCCCCCCACACCTAACAACTAACTCACTCCAATATTCATCCGGGGTACGCCGTCCCGATAGTAGACGACAGGCTTGCGCATTACCTGCGAAGTTTTCCCAATATGGGTCTTTTCAGGCCCCTGGCAGTGTCCCCCCTTTTCCTACGAGGTAGCAGAGTTCTTAGCTCCTTGTGAACCTTGTTCGAGTGGACCTCCCTGTCAGGAACAGGGGGTCCACTAGCGAGCATCGTGTCCGGTATAGCGGAAGCGGCTGCGGGTAGGGTGGAAGGGCCACTCGAGTCAATGAGATCAGTGGCCTGTTTCGTCTCGTCAAACCAATCGGAGGACTCCTTAGCCACAACTAATAAGGCTGTAGTGCAGTCCTCCATTGGCGAGTCAGAATCTGGGCCACTTAATGTCTCTTGGGCCGGTTGACTCGGGGCCCGACTAGTATCACCGATAGCGGGCGTAGCTACCGGTGAACCAGTACAAGCGGCATCCTGCGCCGCATGCCACTCCGCTAGTACCATCTCCGCCGTTTTGTCCTGCTTTGCCTCAGTGGGCAGGCTGGCAGTCTCGGCAAGTTCGATCAGGGGAGAGGTCGGACACGCAAGGGGGAACAAAGCCTCCACCGGGGCGCTAGTGTCGGACACTGGGGCGATGACAGGAGCATCAGGTAGTACGGTGTCAGAGGCCGGGACGGGGACCGCTTCAACCACGCACGTAGCCACTCTCGCGGCGTATGAGCGGTCTGGGCATAAACGGGCCAAATGGCCCGTTTTCCCACACGAATTACACACGATATCCCCTTTACACTCGGCCAGGGTATGCCCAACCTGTAAACAGCGGCTACACCGCTTGTTCGGGCACAACCTGGCCTCATGCCCTTCTAGCCCACACCTCCAACAAGTGCGAGGCTGGCCCGGGTATGCAATGTGGGCCCTGTGCCCATTAGCCCACAAGGTAGAGGGGATATCGGACTTTAGTTCGATTCTAACTCGTCTAGTCCCGGTCTTGACACCTTTACATTGAAGGAATTCCGGCTCCTCGTAGCCGGTCACTTACCCAAAACGCCCCAGTGTCCACACAACAACCTGTTCAGACATGTCCAGAGGGAGATGGAGGACTGTCACCCACACCGAACTGTCATACGGTGTGACCTTGAGTCCCTCAACTCCCTCCAACACAGGGACACCTCGGACGCGGGCAGCCTCCGAGGTGAACCGAACATCAAAAACATTCATACCCTGGAGAGGTTAACGCTGAAGCGCGTCAACCTCTCCAGGGACCTTTAAACCAACAGAACGCAAAACTGAAAAAAATTGTCCGGGGACGACCTTAGCCTCCCCCGAAAAACTCAACAATACGATTTTGCTGTCACGGCGAGCCGCCATGACAGCTACGGGTGTGGCAAGCAACGCACCTACGAAAAGCAAAAACCACGCAACAAAGCAAAAACTACACTAAACAAACTACAAACTATTGAAAGGCCAACGTAAAAAACAAAGTATGTGGTCAACGAAAAGTGGAGAGCAGTCGAAAACACGTCCGCACTCCACGAGAATTGAACTGCTGTCATCCTAAAAGTCACAACGCCATGATAGAGGTATCGTGAACTACGTTTGCAATAACGCTGTACCGAAAGCAATGAAATTTGAGGTTGTTCAAAGCGAATCTAAGCAAGACAGCGAAATCCAAGCACTCCGCAGTGCTCTCGAATCAGGTGATTGGAGTGACGAAAATGTTCGTGATTACACACACATGAAAAATGAGTTCTCTGTAGTTGACGGTGTTGTCCTGAGAGACACGCGGGATAGTCTTGCCAAAATCACTTCGCGAACAAGCCGTTGACTTAGCACACGCGTCGCACCAAGGAATCGTCAAAACAAAGCAACTTCTACGAGAAAAAGTTAGGTTCCTAGTATTGATAGATCTGTTGAACACAAAGTAAAAGGCTGTCTAACATGCCAAATCGTGACCCCATCTCCTAACCCACCTAAGCCTTTGCGAATCACAGAACTCCCCAGCACCCCATGGGAGTCGGTCTCCATGGATTTCAAAGGGCCATTCGCGGGAGGAGAATACATAATGGCCGTTACCCAGAAGCTATAATAATACCATCACTACAAGCGAAAACTGTGATCCCGGAATTAGACAAAATATTTTCGCGACACGGAATTCCAAAGGTGGTACGTACCGACAATGGGCCACCTATGAACTCAGATGACTTTGCCAAGTTTGAAACTATCTTGGATTCACTCATAGGAAGTGCACCCCGCTGTGGCCCCGTGCCAATGGTGAAGCCGAGCGTTTCATCCGCACGCTTGTCAAGTCTATTCGAGCGTCTTTACAGCAAAAGAAAAACTGGAAGCAAGAACTTTGTAAGTTTCTGCGCCAATACAGAGCTACACCACACAGCACTACGAATGTATCCCCGTTCGAACTCCGTGAATGGCATGAGGGATCATCGCAAGCGCAGTCGCATTTTCCAATATTGTAAGTCAATGGAGGTCGACTGCGTTTGCCTGCAAGAAACACATATTTTGGAAGAAGATGTCCCTCTATGGGCTTATGAGTGGGGTGGTGGGCTGCATGCTTCGTTTGGTTCGTCTTCATCCTGTGGCACTGTCATCCTTCTGTCACCTCGTCAGGCGGGTTGTGCCACTAGGGTGGAGACGGATCACGAGGGCCGATTGGTTTGCATTCTATTGAAATATCCACAGGGTAACATCTCCCTTTGCAATGTGTATGCTCCCAATCGGCCTTCTGCTAGACGAGATTTTTTTAACACGCTGCCTTACTTTGTTCCTGGTTTAACTGTGTCCCAGACTCGGGTCTTGACAGACTCGGGGCTTCTGTGTCTGCTAGTCCTGACGCTGGGATCACAGAGCTGGACAGTTTTACTTCGGCACACCTTTTAACCGATGTCTGGAGGCATATGCACCCGTGTAGTACGGCGTATACGTGGGTGAGGCCTAACGGAGAAGATGCCTCCAGGATAGATCTGGTGTATGCGCCCGTAAGTTTTAAATGTTCGGGTTGCGAGACGCTGAGCTGTCCGCTCTCTGACCATGACACTGTTGTTTTGCCTTCCATTTTCCCGATCGGGCGTGGCCTATGGAAGCTTAACTGTCGGATTCTTGGCGAGGCAGAGTTCCGCCAAGGTTTCGAAACCAGGTACAAAGGATGGCAAACATTGAAGCCGGCCTTTGCCTCTACATCCCAATGGTGGAATGATGTCAAGTTGCGCATCAAACGCTACGCAATTCAGTATTGCGTGACCCGCGCACGGCGTCGAAGAGAAAAATTCTCGAAGCTGTGCGCGGAGGTGAAGTTTGGCGATCCTTCGGCTGTCATCGCTTTGCAGACTTATCTCGATGAAAAGTACCACGGTGCCCGCGTCAGGGCCCGTGTCGAAGCGGTGGAAGCTGAGGAGCGCCCTTCACTTGAGGTTTTACCAGTCCGTTAGCTCATCGGCGGGTGACAGACGCGTCCCATCTGTGCGCGCTACTGATGGGACCGTGGTTAGTGACCCTCACGGCATTGTCCGCGTATATAAAGATTATTATTCGAGTTTGTTTACGCGTGGCAATGTCGACTTGTCGGCACAGGCCGATTTATTGAGGGGAATCACAAAAAACTGTTCCCCACGATGTCAATGATATTTTTGGGAGCGGAATAATCACTGTTGAGCTTTGGAAGGCGCTTTCGAAGATGAAGAATGGCAAGTCCCCCGGGTTCGGACGGGCTTCCGAAGGAGTTCTACCGAACCTTCTGGGCAATAATAGGACCCGCCATCAGAGCCGTCTTCGAGGACGCCTTCCAAAACGGACTGTTAAACCAAAGTCAACGTCTGGGCATGATTACTTTGCTGCCAAAGTCTGGGGACCCCTTGGATCCTCATAACAAGCGTCCGATCACCTTGTTAAATGTGGACTACAAGTTGCTGGCTAAGGCTTTGTGCAACCGCCTTGCACTGGCTATGCCGCATCTTGTTGGTGATCTCCAGACTTGTGCAGTGAAGGGTCATTGCATCCAGCAGAACTTGTGGTTGATGCGCGACTTGACCGACTTTGTTATTGAGCGTGATCTGCCATGTGCATTGGTCTCTCTTGACCAGCAGAAGGCCTTTGACATGGTGGATCGCGGTTTTTTAATGAATGTATTGGAGACATTTAAGTTGCACCCAAATTTTCGTAAATGGATTTCTGTTTTGTATCAGGAAAGTTTCAGTTCTGTTATTGTAAATGGGTTTTGTTCCGAGGTTTTTAACGTAGAGAGGGGGGTGCGCCAGGGGTGCCCTCTGTCTCCATTACTCTATGTTTTGTTTAGCGAGTCCCTCTCTCGTCTTTTGGAAAGGGACTCCAGACTTGTTCCATTCGTTGTGCCAGGGGGTGCCAAAGTGAAATGCGTTCAATATGCAGATGACGTCACGTGTGTTGTTTCGAGTCTGGGCTCCTTTCGTGCCCTCTCGCAGGATTTATCTATCTTTGAGAGAGCTACCGGGGCGAAGTTGAATCCGGAAAAGACAAAGGGCCTTCGCCTTGGTAGCTGGAGATACAGAGACCTACCATTCGGTGCATCGTGGTCGGATCAGAATATCAAAATTAATGGTATATGGTTCGGCTGCGATGCACCTTGTGATGTAACCTGGAACGAGAGGGCTGAGGTACTTGAGAGCAGGCTCGAAACCTTTGGCACCCGCTGGCTTTCGATCCTAGGGAAAGTCACCGTAATTAATCGTTTTGTTTCGCCCATCTTGTGGTACCCGGGCGCGGTGTATCCAATTCCGCGTCGCGTCCTGGTGCGGTTGGAGAGAGCGATATTTTCATTTATTTGGTCGGGTGGTACAGAGCTTGTCAAAAGGGCGGTAATCTACCAAAAGCTGGAGAAGGGTGGGTTAGGGGTGGTTCATATGGGAAGTAAATTGACCTTTTTGTTATTTAAGCAGTTCTTTGTAGCGGTAACTGACCCAGGGTTGCCTTGTTCATATTTTGTACGTTTTTGGGGCGGTTTGCACCTGCGTCGATGGGTCCCGGCGCTGTTTAGCAACAGAGAACCGCATAGTAGTACTCCAAACAGGGACCGTTCATGGTCGGTAGGGCAGGGCTTTATTTTATATGGGGTAGACCCTCCAGTTTGTTGCACCGCATTATTTTTGTTTGCTCTATTGGAGGCGGTGAAGTCTGATATTCGCCTTAAAATTTAAGGCGATTTTCGCCGTTTATCTGGGGCTGCCTTTTTTGGACGGTGGTGTGCTGGGGAGGGGTTTTTCGTTTCGCTGCGTGCGGGTCGTCCTTTTGTAGTTTTTGGAATGTTTGAGTGTTTGAATGTTGGGCGTTTTGTCTCTGCAGGTCGGCGGGCGTATGTTTTTTGTTGGCTCGCTTGACCTGAGTTTCGTTTGTCAGTATGGGATGGTTCGGTAGTGCCGTTTGGCCGTGACGTTTTGTATCCCGCATGGCGGGTCACGTAAAAAGCACAGCTAATGGCAATGTGATGCAGGTTTTTTCCACTATGTTCCTATCAAAGAAGTCATCAAACTTTTTTTTGGAGAGTCCTGGCTTTGTAGAATGTGTCAATGAACATAGGGAGAGCACTTGAAAACTATACAGAAGATCTTTTGGCAGACAGTTTGCCCATCTTGTATTCTAAATCAACTGGAGTCTTTTCATGTAACATCAAATTATGCACCATATGTTATGCATGACTTGTTAGAAGGTGTTTGCCCACTTGAACTGAAACTTGTTCTTCCAAAACTTATCGAAAGTCGATAATACTTCAATTTGACCACACTTAATGCAAGAATCTTCAGTTATAACTATGGTCTCTCTGACAGCTCTAACAAACCGTGTTTATACTCCCAACACTCACTGGCTAATGCAGATGGATCTCCTGGTCAAAAGGCAGCACAAATGTGGACTCTGATGCGACACATTTGTTTATTAATTGCTGACCTTGTCCCAGATGGTAATGAGTACTGGGAATTGCTTCTTGTTTTGTCTGATTGTATGGATCTTATTTTTGCACCAGCACTCACAGCTGGTGATTGTCTTTATGCAACAGCTCATCTCGGATCATCATGAACTATTCCTTGAACTATTTCCGGAACGGCACTTAAAACCGAAGCATCACTTTATGCTTCACTATCCCCAGGCTGCCCTTAAAATTGGGCCACTTGTTCATTACTGGTCAATGAGATTTGAAGCGAAGCACAACTTTTTCTGCAGACTTTCACACATTGCCCAAAGACACCAAATGTATCAGTGCTATCAACTTCTGTCCAAGCAGTCTTTCAAAAATGATTCATTACAAATTGGACCTGGTTCTTCTATCCTACTGAACTCACTACCTGACTGCCATATCCTGTCCAACTTACTTGGGATGTATCCCTTATATGGAGATATTTTTGTAGCCAAATGGGCAGTTGTTTTCGCTACAAAGTACAGGAAAGGCATGATGGTTTTCCAATGTATTGCAAAATCAGGGATGTTACTGTTGTGAGGGACACTGTTCATCTCGTGCTCGAAAAATGGGAAACGCTGTGTTTCAAGGGGCATTTCCATGCCTTTGTTGTGCGTCCGACTGAGCCGATGCAAGTAACCATTACAACTATAAGACAACTTATTGACTACCATCCCTTGCACGCAGTTCGTTCATATATTCCTGACGATACCAACTACTATATCAGTCCCCGGTACAGGATTTGATATGCACGTATTGAATGTATATTACTTCATTTGTAAGATGTATTTATGTAATCCAAGAACCCGGGCAACGTAATCAAACAGATCTTTCCTATACGTTCTGTGGTTGTGACAGGTACTGTAGCCTGACCCAAAGAAATAGTTGTTCCTCGTTGCTGTGGTTTTGCACAGTGGTGATCCTCATATGTGTTGGTAAATGAGAACCAAGGAAAAGTCTGATCCGAGTAGAATCTATCTGTTCTTACGTAAATAATAATCAATCTGAACAAAGATTTTTGGATTCTCTCTACTGTATTTCTTCGATCATTTGACGGATTCAAACGCCATCTTTTTACTTGTTTTCTTTCTTCCATTCACCTTTGACCCTTATTTTCAGACCACAAGCTATTATAATTTACTTGTTTGCCATTAAACTGGTGGCAACACAGTGATGAGCATTGGAATGACACATATCTGTAACTAAACAACGTAACATCACAAACTAAAGTGGTTAGGTATACTATGTGAAGCTGTCTGGTTGATTACAACCAAGTTCTGGGTCATATAAGGCAACATCCATGCCTAATCTGAATTTATTATGGCCGTTGCCATGGCAACGCTCATGGAAAAGGGCCAAAAAACGTCATGTATTTGTAGCTAAACAATGTTAGCTGTTAGGTAAATAGCTAGAAAGCTGCCAAGTAGATAGCTTATCATATTTGGGTCATTTAAATCAAGGCCGTTGTCAAGATAACACCACATTGATTATAGCAAGTTGAACTAATTTCACCCCTGAAATTCAAATTCTTATCATTTACATACCCCGAAACCCCCTTAACAAGTTTCATATTTTGTCTGAGAAATTCTCTGGCATTTTTGGTATTATGTTGACAACAATCACAGCGCAATCTGTAGTGAGGCACTTTTAACTGCTGTAAATGATTGCTAGCTTGAATCAAGTCTTGTTACATAGCCTGGTCTGGTAACCATGGTAAGCAGGTAGTCTACTCCGACAGAAAGAAATGTGTTTGGCCAGCTCATACTCCTTGCAATAAAACATGAACTATGTATGGAAAAGGTAATGGCATACCCACTTGGCCCGGTGCCATGGAGCCTCGCCACTGCTGATGGAGCACCAGTCAAAACAAACAAGACAGTACTGCTTCACAAATTGGAAGAGGGTCATACAATGACATCCACGCCAAATGATGCTGTTCATGTTATTGATGGAAATGCGATGTTCCAAGCACTCACTCAAATCCCAGCAACCTTTGGAGAGTTGGCTCAGCGTATCTTTGCACAGCTCACACATACCACCCGTGTCGACTTTGTCACAGATACATACCAGCAACAGAGTATCAAGAATATTGAGAGAGATCTCCGAGGCACATCACAAGAATTCCTCATACACGGACCCCTCACCAGAGTACCACGTGACTACAAGCAGTTCTTGGCAAACAGTACCAACAAAACACAACTTATCCGTTGAATTCTACAAGAATGGAAGCAAGACAAGTGCTTTTGACGTGACCCGCCATGCGGGATACAAAACGTCACGGCCAAACGGCACTACCGAACCATCCCATACTGACAAAACGAAACTCAGGTCAAGCGAGCCAAAACGCCCAACCCCCCACTCAAACATTCAAATAACTACAAAAGGACGACCCGCACGCAGCGAAACGAAAAACCCCTCCCCAGCACACCAGCGTCCAAAAAAGGCAGCCCCAGATAAACGGCGAAAGTCGCCTTCAATTTTAAGGCGAATGTCACACTTCACCGCCTCCAGGACTGCCTGCCAACTGGCAAATTTCCCCCTAAAAACCACATTGCATCTATTCCGCCAAACATGTTTTTTCACAATAGAGCAAACAAAAATAATGCGGTGCAACACCGCAACCGAACAAACTGGAGGGTCTACCCCATATAAAATAAAGCCCTGCCCTACCGACCATGAACGGTCTCCCGTAACACGGTCGGTCCAGGTCTGGAACCACTCCCATAAGTTTACTACAAAGCCACAATGCCAAAAAACATGAGCGGTACTCTCTAAGCTGTCACAGCCGGTCCTCGGGCACAGTCCATCACCCAATCGCCAATGATATCTTTTTAGGTTGGTCACCAAGGCACCGTGTGCAATTCTCCGTGCAAGATCACGGAGCCTGCAACCATTCAGCCTTGAATGCACCGAACGCCATACTTCGGCAGAATGACGTCCCTGGACAAAAATTGCATTCGAGGCCCTATCCCGCAACGAACTGTGAACGAGGGCCGGCTGTGACAGGTCAACAGGGGGCAACTCAATCAGAGCGGACAAATGACACGCACCACCCTGTTTGGAGTACTACTATGCGGTTCTCTGTTGCTAAACAGCGCCGGGACCCATCGACGCAGGTGCAAACCGCCCCAAAACGTAGAAAATATGAACAAGGCAACCCTGGGTCAGTTACCGCTACAAAGAACTGCTTAAATAACAAAAAGGTCAATTTACTTCCCAGATGAACCACCCCTAACCCACCCTTCTCCAGCTTTTGGTAGATTACCGCCCTTTTGACAAGCTCTGTACCACCCGACCAAATGAATGAAAATATCGCTCTCTCCAACCGCACCAGGACGCGACGCGGAATTGGATACACCGCGCCCGGGTACCACAAGATGGGCGAAACAAAACGATTAATTACGGTGACTTTCCCTAGGATCGAAAGCCAGCGGGTGCCAAAGGTTTCGAAGTCTGCTCTCAAGTACCTCAGCCCTCTCGTTCCAGGTTACATCACAAGGTGCATCGCAGCCGAACCATATACCATTAATTTTGATATTCTGATCCGACCACGATGCACCGAATGGTAGGTCTCTGTATCTCCAGCTACCAAGGCGAAGGCCCTTTGTCTTTTCCGGATTCAACTTCGCCCCGGTAGCTCTCTGAAAGATAGATAAATCCTGCGAGAGGGCACGAAAGGAGCCCAGACTCGAAACAACACACGTGACGTCATCTGCATATTGAACGCATTTCACTTTGGCACCCCCTGGCACAACGAATGGAACAAGTCTGGAGTCCCTTTCCAAAAGACGAGAGAGGGACTCGCTAAACAAAACATAGAGTAATGGAGACAGAGGGCACCCCTGGCGCACCCCCCTCTCTACGTTAAAAACCTCGGAACAAAACCCATTTACAATAACAGAACTGAAACTTTCCTGATACAAAACAGAAATCCATTTACGAAAATTTGGGTGCAACTTAAATGTCTCCAATACATTCATTAAAAAACCGCGATCCACCATGTCAAAGGCCTTCTGCTGGTCAAGAGAGACCAATGCACATGGCAGATCACGCTCAATAACAAAGTCGGTCAAGTCGCGCATCAACCACAAGTTCTGCTGGATGCAATGACCCTTCACTGCACAAGTCTGGAGATCACCAACAAGATGCGGCATAGCCAGTGCAAGGCGGTTGCACAAAGCCTTAGCCAGCAACTTGTAGTCCACATTTAACAAGGTGATCGGACGCTTGTTATGAGGATCCAAGGGGTCCCCAGACTTGGGCAGCAAAGTAATCATGCCCAGACGTTGACTTTGGTTTAACAGTCCGTTTTGGAAGGCGTCCTCGAAGACGGCTCTGATGTCGGGTCCTATTATTGCCCAGAAGGTTCGGTAGAACTCCCTCGGAAGCCCGTCCGAACCCGGGGACTTGCCATTCTTCATCTTCGAAAGCGCCTTCCAAAGCTCAACAGTGGTCGATCCGAACTTGTCGGTGTCCATTCAACACTCCAGGGGCCTGTGCGTAGGAGCACATTTTGAAAGCCTTGACAGCCTCAAACCGACCTAAAACAGTTGCGAGACGTTCCTGACGTGTGGGGGTTGTGTGGTCGTTACATAATACAGGTTGGTTTTATTTTTTCTCTTTGTGGTTTGGGGTTGGCTTTTTGGGGCCGGTTTGTAGTAATTTATTTGTTTTGCTTCTGTTGGCTTTTTGGTCCGTGTCCTTTTCGCGTAACGTTAAACGCTGCGTTAGTGAGAGATTGATGGGTTTCAGTTGTTGTTTTACAGACTGGGATTGTTTTTGGTTTTGTTGACCTTTGGTCCGTGTCCGTTTTTCTAAGCACGTAAAAACCAGTTCCTGACGCACCTCTAATCCTACGTGGATGACAGTTACCCATACGGAACGTTCGTATGGAGTAACTGTCAAACCATCAACCCCACTCAGCAACGTGACCCTGTCAAACCATCAACCCCACTCAGGGGGGCCCACATTGCATACCCGGGCCAGCCTCGCACTTGTTGGAGGTGTGGGCTAGAAGGGCATGAGGCCAGGTTGTGCCCGAACAAGCGGTGTTGCCGCTGTTTACAGGTTGGGCATACCCTGGCCGAGTGTAAAGGGGATATCGTGTGTAACTCGTGTGGGGAAACGGGCCATCTGGCCCGTTTATGCCCAGACCGCTCATACGCCGCGAGAGTGGCTACGGGCGTGGTTGAAGCGGTCCCCGTCCCTGCCCCTGACACCGTACCACCTGATTGCTCCTGTTATCGCCCCAGTGTCCGACACTAGCGCCCCGGTGGAGGCTTTGTTCCCCCTTGCGTGTCCGACCTCTCCCCTGATCGAACTTGCCGAGACTGCCAGCCTGCCCACTGAGGCAGAGCAGGACAAAACGGCGGAGATGGTACTAGCGGAGTGGCATGCGGCGCAGGATGCCCGCTATCGGTGATACTAATCGGGCCCCGAGTCAACCGGCCCAAGAGACATTAAGTGGCCCAGATTCTGACTCGCCAATGGAGGACTGCACTACAGCCTTATTAGTTGTGGCTAAGGAGTCCTCCGATTGGTTTGACGAGACGAAACAGGCCACTGATCTCATTGACTCGAGTGGCCCTTCCACCCTACCCGCAGCCGCTATACCGGACACGATGCTCGCTAATGGACCCCCTGTTCCTGACAGGGAGGTCCACTCGAACAAGGTTCACAAGGAGCTAAGAACTCTGCTACCTCGTAGGAAAAGGGGGGACACTGCCAGGCGCCTGAAAAGACCCATATTGGGAAAACTTCGCAGGTAATGCGCAAGCCTGTCGTCTACTATCGGGACGGCGTACCCCAGATGAATATTGGAGTGAGTTAGTTGTTAGGTGTGGGGGGGGGGTTGTGTGGTCGTTACATAATATGGGTTGGGGGGGTTCTGTTTGTGGTTTGGAGTTGGCTTTTTGGGTCTGGTTTGTAGAGCTTTGTTGTTTTGGTTCCTGTCCTTTTCACGTTACGTTGAACGCTGCATTGTATACGTTTGTGGGTTGGTGAGAGGTTTTCTGTTTGTGGGTTTTCGGTTGGGTTATGGTGGTTGTTTAACAGACTGGGATTTTTTTGGGTTTTGTTGACCTTTGGTCCGTGTCCGTTCTCCTTGCACGTAAAAAGCACCCCACTCAGCAACGTGACACCCTTCTGCCGGGTCACGTCACTGGTAAAACGTAGATCATACGTATTACGACCCTGGAGAGCTTGCAAAGCATCAACCTCTCCAGGCACAATAACACCCTTACTCTTTAAAATACTTAAAACTTGCACCGGTGGAACCGCTTTTTCACCGGTGAAGGTTAACTTAACAATTTTGGAATCACGGCGCGATGCCATGATACCGAAGGTGGCTAGGCCACAGAGGAGTAACAAGAAACAAAACTAAAGACAGGTTGGTTAAACTACAAACGATATACGATAACGATACACGACACAAGCTACCACACCCGCCTGGCGGGAAGTATAGCACAGTACAGTAGAGTAATGAAATAGCTGTATCAGATGGAGAGCGAGAGCGAAAAACACGTCTGCACTCCACGAAAGCCAACTTCAGGACCTATTAGTTAGGTCTAGACCCCGTGTTACCACTACCAGTACTATAGGGTTGCAATGTACATAATGTCACATTTTCCTTGCATTGTAAGACACAAAATTGTAGAAGCTTCGCTACGAAGTTAAGTAGCAGGATCATCGACATTCGAGATAATTGAAATGATATGATGGTCTTAATAACGGTGGTTTTGTTTATGCTCAACCGACCAGTTTCGGTTCAGGGTCGTCCGACCGTTCTGCTCGGGGACTTCGATCGGCAGCGACGCGTCTCGGCCACCGGGATCGTTTTACAATTCTTCTGCAAGGGGCTTAGGCCATCAGCTGAAACTCAAAAAGAGGCTGTAAAATCAGTTTCGTTCCAGCAACACTGGCATATATATATTTGGGTAGTTCAATATATCACAAACATTATATGAAAAGTTCTCCAAAAAACTTCCTGCAGTATTTTCGTAACGCACCCTCGAAATTGGGTATGTTATATAGACATTACGTGCTAAAATGCTATGCATTTGGAACACCCTAACGTTAGATTTGGTACAGTGGTGCATACACACCACTTTGTTCTTATATAATGTTTAATTACGACTGAAATATGTATTTTGTATAATAGTTGGGTCAGGGTTATAAGAATAGTGGGAGAGGATTCTGGGCTAAGGGTCAGGGAGGGGTGTTTTCAGGCATTACAATTTATGCCCCCCCCCCCCTCCAATTTCGCAAAAATGGTAAAAGTGCACACTCTCAACTTTGAAATATGCAATACAATTTTTACACATTATAACTTAATAAGGGTTTTAATTATATAAATGTACCGCTTTTAATAAACTCACATGTAATGCTTTGTAATAAATCAAATATTTTTCAAATTTTTTTTCTGTGTTTTCAATGCATTTCGTCTGTGCATGTATGCGTAAACATACACATATAATGAAAATTTCCTCTCCATAATTGTTACACTCCCCATCCCAACTGTTTTACACATGTCACCCCCTCCCCCTCTACTTTACATGTTGCTAAATCCCTGGTTACAGTGAGATGTCCCAATCCCCAACGACTGCAGTGAGTTATTTCTATTGTATAAATCAATATATAAGTTGGCACACTAAGACGTCATGGCATATTGTAGATGTAAAATAAAGTTATAGCCGGTATATATCCTTTACCATAGTACTCCTTCTACAGTCTTCTGCAAAACTAGGTACTTCCTCCCTGTTATGGAAACGACAAGGGAGTTAACACATAAAAGAAAAGATGGACGAGGTTTCGAATGGTATTTTCAATAATAATAGTTCTATATTCTACAAATAATATGAATAATAAAGGTAAATGGTACAAATAAGTGAATAACAAAGACAGTTAACTTAAGGCGCCAGATAGAAAGAAATAACTTATCTATTAAGACTAACTGATTAAAAGTTCATCCAAGGACAGTTGTACTAGTTATAATGGGATCCACTTCAATTCACTGGATGGAAGTCAGATATGGTATGGAAAAGGGAAAGTCCATTCCGTAGTAGAAGTAAAGATAATTAGATGTAATGAAAGTCACTAAAGACTTGAATATCCTTCAGTCAAAACTTAAACAAATGCACAGAACGTATTAACAATAGGAATAAAACAGGTAACACAATGTTACGGCAAAACAGGGCCAGAGGCGATGATTCCCCAACAAGGGTATATCTGACTGGTATCAGGACGCAGTACTTGCATCATCGTCATAAGTAAATGTAGTTGTGAATATGCAAGAGGTAAAGCATGCCCATGAAACTCCCCTCCCCTCCCCCCCCCTCTCAGAAAAAAAGAGTGTGATTTGAAAAAAAATGTGCATATTTATCATTAGGTTTCTGGTAGGTAGGGTAATCTACGTAGAACTACTAACAGCTAAAATAAATATATGAATAAGATAATGACAACATGACTTAGGAACCTTCAAACTTTAATAAAATTTCAGACCAAGATTTCAAGATTTAATACCATCACAGTTCATCTACCCCTGCATCAACAATCTCAACATCTTCTTGGAAGTTGCTGCAATTTCTACATTTACATAGGTCTGTACAAGGCAGCTGTGCATTCAAACAGTCACATCTTCCTTTTAAGACATTTGCTAAGTCTACAGCTACAGCTGACACACTGAAGCAAAACATCTGGGGCAGGTGGCTTTGTCATCCAAGTGATTATAAGGTCATCATTTTGAAGTTTCCATCTATGTCCCTCTGGTGAGAGTGCATCAATCCTTTGCTGTAATGCCCAACTGTTAGCAGCCTGGTGGGTGCAGCACTTCACATGCTGGATCAGAGCATCTTTTGTTGGTGGTAAACTCTGCTCTGAGGATGGAGATGAACAGAACACCTTGTACCATGAAATTTTATATTTTTGAGTCTCACATTTTATTATGGGGTACCGGTATAATTACAATTCAGCTATAAATATGTTGCAAATTACTTGAAGAATTTCAATGGAAAGATTAACCTGTTATTGCATCTCAAAGTGTTAAGAGAATTTTGAAATTTTTTTCTTGGGGGAGGACCCCCATACTCCAAAGTCCTAGATCCACCCCTGAACACTCAATCAACCACACACTGAAGACAGTACTTTACCTTTCAGGATCTGTATCAGTCTTCCTTGTCAAGAATCGTATGTAGTTCCTATAACATAGAGAGTGGTACCTCACTTCAATGGCAACAGTCTTTCCCTCTTATATGCAGAAAACTGGGCTCATCTTTTTTCCACTAGGCTGCTTGTCTAAGCAATCCTTTAATAAAATGAAATAAAAAAGCAACTTCTTTTGCATTTTCTGTTAATAAAGATGTAAGTTTGAACAAGTAACAACTAACACAATTTCATTTATATACCACGTGATCTGCTCATCTTCTTTGGACGAACAAAGACACATGCAAATTTTTGCAAAGCAGTGTCATGCAAAGAAGAATTAGAACAGGATTTTCTTTTGACAGCACATTATCTGTTAATATTATGGTTGAAATGATACAATGGTCGAATATATCTGTTACAAATGATAAAGGAGTCAGATACTTGTTCATTTTGGTAAAGCTAGACAGGCTGACCATAAGACCTTGCAAACCTAACCTTATTCCACTTTTGTTACACTTACTTTTCTAACTAATATATCTCTATCATTCAAATAATAGGCCACAGTAAGAAAACTATGAAGCCTGTATTTAACACCTAGGCTAGTGCCCCAGAAGGACAATTTGAAACACAGTTTCCATGCCTACCACTAAATAATAAAACAAATGAGATGACCATGCCACTAATTAAATTATGTTCAGGTCCAACACTGTGCCCTTTGAATTGGATTCTATCCCTCAAGAGCTCCTGATGTTGCATTATGCAACTTCTCTTAACACTGCAGTGCAAGTATAAGTCGTGTAGTATGCTTAGGCTTACCTCCATCGAAAGTCTCTGCTTGCTGCAGCTTGTCCTGCCCCCTTTTGCAACGCCGAGTAATGTATGAGTTTCTTTTCCCACATATAATACATTGTACAGGCAATACACCAGAGCTTCTGCTTGGTTGCCTCGATCTTTTCCGTCACTTCTTCGTTTCAAATCATATGGGGTCTCCTCTGGTACTGTCCGTTTTCTTGCAGCAATTATGCGCTTGCTATCATTAATGAACCGCATGTAACACGTATCGTGGAACCCCATCATACTATGCTGTTGAACACACGCTTGATCGTAGAAGGCCATCGAGTAACCCAATGTATTGGATTATTTCGGCGATGTCACTGTCTCTGCCGCTGAGATTAAGACAATCTTTGGCGCAGAAAGTAACTTTAGTCCATCGTTTATTCGTCAGTGCCTTGACTGCTTCAAATTTTACAGAATCAATGTGCATTAAGCACTGTAGATTTTCGTGTGTCGGAACAGACTAGCGCCCGTGGGAGCCACCATGTTTGTTGTTTTCTACAAAGATTGCACTCAGAACTCATGGCTCATTGGACAATTCATATCACATGATACAGATATCTCACTAGCGCACAACTTTTGAACGTAATACGGCGGGTTTCTTAACATACGCAATAAAAAATATAGTTCGATCTTTCGAGCGACATTGTCAAAAAAACTGCAGGAAAGCACATGGAGAACTTTTGGATCATTAATCTTCATTAATTTATGTATTCAATGCTGTAGAGAAATTTTAGTCCCGCAGTTGCTGGAACGAAACAAGCGAATTTCGACCTTCAGCTGATGGCCTAGCTCAATTGATAGGGAAAAACACCGATATTATCTTCATCACCCTCGAAAACTATTTCCTCGTTTTCTTCCTCAAGAAAATAATTTTCGTCAAAGCTTACGAATGTCCTGAGAGATTTCCTCGGAATCGGAAGATTCGGGAGAAGACATTTTCAATTGATGAGAAGAGTGTTGTGGTATGTAGTAAACTGTGTAACGCCGTATCGGTAAACAGCGGGGAGTCGGCTTTGGCTGAAATGGTTCCTTTGATGACGTCAGATGAACTGCGGTGGGCAGCTTTGCTTTTTTTACGAGTGGCAGCTCGAGAGGTCTCTGGGGAATACTTTGACAGCGAATTTCTGGCGTTTGAAGCCGTATTTACGGAAAGTTGTGCATGGATGGTGTTGTAGTAATGTAGATAAACCATTCTAAGACATGAAAATTTGTCATTTCATAACCTCTTTAACTTTATTATTAACATGCGTTGTAGTTACTTGAAGAGCTGTTGGCAACGAGACATACCACCGCGCTGCGGTGCAACCTTGCAGTTTATTTAATATTCTAACGTATAACGTAATTCAGTGGAGATGTTAAGGTATGTTGTTGATTTGTTGCTTGTCAACGTTTCTTTAGCTGTATAAGGGAGTGTAAAGTAGAATTAACCAGCGTATTGTTTGTATCGCGGGCTAGGCTACTATGGTGGGGAATGTTTACACGTGGTTCTGCTTGGTTAGGCCTGTGAGCTCGTTCTTAGTTATGACCTGATACTGGTCGAAAGATGTATACAATTGCTATTAAGCTACTTTCTACTTGTTTACCCTAAGTTGTGTATGTATATGCTAAGTTGACCTACAAGTTACGGGTTCTGGTTGGCTGAATATTTCTTCCTATGTTGTTAAGGCCACTGAGAATGTTTTGTCAAATGTAATGTACGGATGCCCTTTAGTGCCGAAAGTTTTAAACACCTACTTAAAGGTTTCATGATATTCCAGTTCGGCTTATTTGTCACCGTTTTAGTGGGAAACTGCTAACCATGTTGTTGCATGATTTTCTTACTATTGAGTATGCTTTATGCTACTAGTTACACTGTTTTCTTCCTTTCAGAAATGTTACACAGTTGTTGAATAGTTTATGAATAATGTCATAGACATCATTTTTGTAATCGATTTATTTACATCGATTTCCCAACATCTATGTACTTTCTATGCTATGCTATGATAAGCATGGCCCTGGGATCTTCAGTGACTGTGTTGCCACTTGGTGTCTACACAAAGGAAACCAAAGTGTGAACGGTTACTTCAAGTGTGGGAAAGCAAATGATCATTGCACCCCATTGTACAATATTTACATACAGTCAAATATATTGCGCACTTAAAGCCAGTACACAAAGCTAAAACATCCATCATGTTATTGCACTTTGTATAGAGGAGTCAAAGGTCATATGTTCTAGAGAAGAGATGTTCAGAGTGGTATGCTAGGGAAATTTCAAATTCTTCATAAGTAGATCTCTTCTGACCCTTAATGAACTCAACCAAAAACGGTGTAGTATTTTGGTACTCTATGCAGGAGTGCACATACAATACAAAAAGTACCTCTCTTAGTGTTACGGATCTGGAGATATAGGCTTTTCTGATATTACGTTTTCACCTTTGCGAATACCAAATAAGCTTTGACTTCTAAAAATATGTACCTGCACAAATTATGGAAACTTACAAGCTAAATATCTGTCGTAGTTGCAAGTTTTTCAAGTGCTGACCATAAACGACCTTTGACATACTAAATTGTTTACATCTCACACATTTACACTCATTATACCATGCAAACATGGTGTCTCTTGATGTTCAGATTCTGGACAATAGGGTACTCCACATTCAACATTTTCACATCTGCTGATCCCAAATGAGATTTGACCTAAAAAAAACAGTTATCTATCTTGATATATTCTCTTTTAATTGTGCAAATGCTGTTGTAATACAAAAATGAAGCACATGCTTACCATCTTTTATTGCACTAAATTATACTATACACTGAGGAATGTTCAAACAGGCATCCAAATGCAAACCAAATATCTCTTTTTGTTCAATATCACATTTCATTTGCACAAGCAAATCAACCTTTTTTGGGATATTTCAAGCTTTCTAAAATGATTTTACTATCGATACTGGCATTATTACAGGAGCTTAAGTGATAGAGCTTACAATTTAGAATGGAAAATTGTTGTTTTTACCAATACTTCCAGAGCAGCGAGGTCTTTCTCCACGCACAATATCTTCGATAAGGTACTCTGAGAGTAACTTCAAAGAAGGCCAGCGCCCTCCCTGGCAATGACTGACGCTACCATGACAGACTAGAAAGTATGTGGCATTTGTTCCTGAGCTCCTTTTTGCATGAACGACAACAATGAAATCCGTCTAAGAAATCAACAAACAAGTAATAAAACATTAACCAAGAGCACTAAAACATTCAACCTTTGATGCCAACATCAGACTGGAGCTGAAAAAGACAGTCAACATAGCTACTTAGCTTTTGTTAGCCCTTCCAGGGTGATTTCTTATGAAGTCCACTTCCGTCCATCAAAACAACTGTACTTTTCCATCACCCTTTCCAGGCAATTGGTGTAATGCTATTTCACGTCTGAATTCCTTTAAAACTACTCTTTTCTCATCTTCCGTCCATCCCTTCTTCGGTATTTTCTCCCTGAAGGACAAACAATATATACTTTAATGGTGATTTGGCTCATCTTTAGTTAAAAGACATTCAATGCTTGTTAAAACAAATAAAGTCACAATCAATGTTTCAAGAATTATTCTGAAGCTACTGAAATCTCACTTGTGAAATTACAGGGTCAAGCAATAGCAGAAAAAACGTCAGGACAATTAGGACCAACATATGACACCTTCAAGTTATTGTTCTTGCTTGTCAGTCATAATGCCACACAAGAGGGTATTTTCTAAATTCGAACACACTTTTGTGCATTATTCATAGCTTTGTATAACTGCCATTACACCTCAATGTTTGCATGTGATAGTTTACAATATAAAGTAAGAAATCACATCAAAATGTTTTCAGGTTGGTCTCGAGCATAAATTGCAATCTGTCTAGTATATTCGTGATATTTTGTTGTTAATATAAAAGTAGAAAATTACAAATTTTAAATGGTATGTGTAAGTGTGCCTCATGTTTATGCAGTGTATGTTTATGCAGTGTATGAGGTCATGCCCTCTGTTAGGTTTTTCGTGTATGTGGCATTGAGAGTTCCAGGGACCTCACTTGCATTCCAGTTCTGCGTAGAGTTAGTTGTGAACAGATACCTTATATACTTAATACTACACCTATAACTTGTGCCAGGGTGTGGCAGCCTGTGCAATATACAGTATATCAGATCATGTGTAGTATCTGTTCCCTTTCGAGGGGAATGGTGATGCACACCCGACGATGATCACACATTTACAGTCCCGATGTATGGGGACTGGGGCTGAGAGCGGATCAGTCGTTTGGTAGTTTGGTTTTCGTGCCCAGGTTCTTTCCTGGGTGACTTTTTCTTAAAAAGTATATCCCTACTGTGTGACTTTGTCACGGATTTCGTTTCACTAAGAGTAAAGGATACCAAAGAGGTTCGTTTTAATTATTGCGGTTTTGGAGTTTTATATATGTAATTGTAGAATCTATTTCAGTTGCGTCTTTGAGGTTTGCGTTGTATTTTCTAGTATTTATGTGTTATTTGTATGTTTTGTGAATCTTGCAATCTACTGATTATTTTGTTATATATTTGTACTTTAATAGAGAATTTCTATATATATTTTTTGTACTTTTCACGGATTAATGGATTTAATGGATTGAAAATAGATGCGTGCGTAATCCAGTAGAAGCCTTAGTGTCCTGTTTACTATTCTACATCTCTACACCACCACGGCTACAGTATGTTTTATTTATGAACATTATTACCTTTCTTCATACTGGGTGGTTCGTCTCTTTGGGAATTAGTGCTTTCAAAAGTGCTGCCATTAGATTGATGCAGAGACTCTTCACTTCCCATGCTGCCCTCATCCCTACTTGTTTCCTCCACATCTGTATCATCTGATGATTCTATGTTTTCAATTTCTGTGGAAATAAAATCAATGACTGTTTAGATTTTAAGTACCGACAGCACAACATAAACTTAGCGTAGAAACACAGGTTAGATAACAACAAGTACCATTCCTTGCATCAAAGACACACTTTAGCCCACAGAATTAGAACTTGCTCAAGACGTTTGAAAATTCCACCTTTTACTGATTACCAATTATTTAAAAAGGCAATTCAATTGTATATCACATTGACTGTAAGTAACCAAAGATACATAAGTTCATAGGTACTTTATTTTTAAGTTTGTCATTGCAATCAAGGACCTGATGCAAGGTATTGAAAAATATTGGTGATTGTAAATATATACATCAATTCTCTGACACTTCAATCTGGACATCCAACATATTGTAATTATTTATCCACTTTGGCATTTTTGTCTTTGTTGCATCTTGAGGAACTACCTTTACTTACAGGAAAACAAATAGCTTACCACCATTTCTTTTCTCTGTACTTAAAAAAGTAACGAAATACGCTTGGTTTTTTCCCTTTCTTCCCCTTCCTTGGCTGTGATCAGTTCCCCCCGAGTAAGTTACCAGAAAGCATCCCACTTTGAATGACTGAGAAGTGAACAGACTGCTCCTGAAAGAGGGAAAGAGTTTTTTGAAAAGTTTTCAAATCCATCACTATCACTAATTGTTTTATTTACAATCTCCTGTAGTGCTTTTTACGTGACCCGCCATGCGGGATACAAAACGTCACGGCCAAACGGCACTACCAAACCATCCCATACTGACAAACGAAACTCAGGTCAAGCGAGCCAAAAACCTTCGCCC
>KN888304.1:14072-24985 GCA_000934455.1 Apostichopus parvimensis | reverse complement strand
GATTACAACTTTTATAGTCAAGTGGCTTCCAATTCAACATTTTACCTCAAATTTGGCATATTATCCATTTAGAAAGTCATTTCAGATGGAAAAACCATAGATTGCTCTCTAAAACCCACTTTACAATGACCCAGTCAGGGACAGAACCTCCCCATTGCTAAACCTCATTGCTTGAAATGCCACTGCATTTATCCACTCTGGTCACAGCACCGGTATCTAAGATGTAACTTTTTAAGATATTTCATCTCACAATCCATTGTTATCATGTATTTCCAGTTTTAGAATTAGAAATGTATTTTTGTACAGCAGGAATTAAATTCATCCCATTACAGAGGAAGCGTTGTTATTCACCTTTATTCGTGTAAAATGCCAGCCACTTAAATCAGCCAAGTTAATCACCTAAATCAGAAAAGTGAAACAAAATAACAGGACAGACAGACAGACTGACATTTTGTGAAGTATATTTCTGTATTGCAAATTACCATGACATCTTATGCCTACCTTATATGCAGTAATAATCATTTCAACCTTCCATCAAGATATGAAGAAATATACTATTCGTTTTTCTTATTCTTCAAAATTAACCATAGATTTATAGAAATGAGACTAATGAGGTCATCTCTTCCTAGTTCCAAAGGCAACATTTATGGAAAATCACCCAAATAGAGCCCGAGCAAAAAACCCAGTCTCCTTGAAACGAGATCGATGACGATGTTAAGTCAAATGTAATGCATCGTGTGTCACTTTTTTCTTCCTTTTGTGATTGGTTGATTGCTGGGTGTTTGCATCAGGTATCATACAGAACCTGTTGGAATGCTGTCATGGAAACCATTAAGAGGAAAACTATAAAATCAGAGAAAATGAAACGATATTTTCCAATGATGTTGATCGACACTAGGAAAACAAAATTGGCATCGCCGGTTCCCATCAACAATATGCCCTCTTCCCCTTTGTAAGTTTTGTAATTAGATATAAAAAGATATGCTTTACCAAAATAAATACGTTGACCTAATATCCATTGAGCACTTTTCTTAAAATTTTATCCCGTCTACTCTCGACAATGGCCTCCATGCGTGCATTCGTTGATCAGGTTGATAAATTTATGCAGCTGGACATTCGAAGAGTAGAAAATTTAGAAAGTTGAAAACATGAATCTCTATCAAATAAGAAGTCTCAATTATGAATTCACTTATTAACTTGGACTGATCAATACACATCCTCTACATTCAGACCATGCTTTTTAGAGTTAAATGTCAATTTTTTTTTCTTTTTTTATTTCCTTCACAAAACAAAACATTTTAATGGAAGACCAGAACATTCATCTCCCAGGCTTTCCATTCAAATTTTGAAACACCTTGTTTTGAATGCTTTTGAAAGCATAATTCTCGGTAGAGGTGGGGTTCTGGTTATATCCTTGTTTATAATAGAAGGTATAGTTAGGACTTGGTGATAGCAGCAACATGTCATGAAGTTAACACGAGTGAGTTACCAAATAACTAATCATGTCTAATAAACCAATTACAGTATCGCATGAAAGAAGAGCCTCACTATACATGAAATAGTTAGGACCCACACTGTACAACAAGTTTCACACTTTCATGTTTCACACTTTCATATTTTTATACTTTAACAGGTTCTGGTTACAGGCAGAAGTAACATCAGGTTGTGATTTCCTGCTGACATTATGAATGTATTACAAAGCTTGACCTCACTTGGCCATACAAAACTATCGTACAACCGTACATGGAAACCGATAGCCAGTCCAAGTTGTAAATCCGTTCGTTCTCTGAACTTGTCAGCGTTGAGGAGAATGGAGAAAGAGGATTTTTGAATTCAAACTGCAACACAATATATCATTTCCATAACCACTAGAAGAGATATATATCGAGTACAAATTTTGATGTACAAACAATATTAAGAGGGTTGTGAGCTAGGGTTGGGTTACTCCGAATCATCAAATGTTAGAAGGGATCCTTCTACCATGTCTGTGTCTCGATCAACCAATGCTTTCAATTCTTTACGCATGGATCAGGTGTACCTTGAATCAAACGATAGTTAGTCATATCCAGACCTTTGGTACCTTCAAATTTACCAGAGGACCAAACAGGGGAATTTAATTTCATCCTCTGGGTAAAGTGATCTTGGAACCCAAAGGCAAAGCAGAATTCTCATGTTCCTCTTGAAAATGTTACTAGAGACACAACTTATGATCTATCGCTATAACCAAAATATTTGGGTTACAGACCGTTCTGCCTGCCAACACACACTCCTTCCTTCAATGAAAGCTAACAGTTGTAATAATCATTCCTCACCAATTTCGTAAAAAAAGAAGAAGAAAAAAAAGAGAAAAAAACATTCACACCTGTCGGAATAACCTATCGTACAGAGAGGAACAGTGTAAAGTTTAAGACGGTACAAAAAGGACAGTGACGACGACATAGTAATAAAATTTAATATCCTAAAGGTGTACGCTATTCCTAGAGTTCTGTCTTATCTGTCTTCTCGAGTTGGACAGGATTTGTGGCTTCCTTCTTGATGAACTCTAGAAACTCTGGCACTTCCCGGCCTCCTTGGTACTTCTTGGGGCTCTTCTTGTTACCTGCTGGTGCCCAGTAAATAGTTGGGAATCTGCACAACAGGAAAAATATGGAACCCATATTGTCATCATGTATCTGGCTCTCTTTATCTTTTAGATTAAACTGATCACACAGAAAACAGGACAACACATTGCAAATGAAAGAGTCCATTAAAATGAGAGGTGCAATAGAGACTTGGTAATCAACCAGAATGCAACATTGTACAGAATTTTTGAAGAAACCGATTCTTTTAAGAACTTCATACTTTTATGTTCCATGCAGAGGACCTTTTTTCTATACTTTTTCGCTTGCCTATGTTTTGTGGTTAAGCTTTCACGAAACTTGGCCTCCCTCGTTAAAGATGTCTTCTTGACAATGCATCTTCAAAATATGCACTCAGTAACTCCAAAGACCTCTTAACTATACCAAAACCAACAGGCTTCCTTCATGCTCAAAGTGGAGGTACTTCATGTGACTTATTTAGGTATGCCCAACATTCACAAATATTTACATAACTGACCCCATTGAGCAAGGACATAGGCATATGGCTGGCCCTGTTGACCCCCACTCCCATCCCCAAAACCAACCTTAACCTTTGCTTAAAATGGATGCAGTTCTTTGTACCAAAGTAGATCTACATACCACTCAGCCAATCGCTGAGTTCTTCTTGCCTGTCCCAGTCTTAACACACATTCAGTCATAATACACATTCAGTCATAATAGACAGTCCTAATATCATCCAAGGAAACCAAAAATGCAAGTTTCATGCACATAGACGGCTGAACATACTTGCATATCTTGACGGCTGAACATACTTGCATACATCTTGACGGCTGAACATACTAGCATACATCTTCTTTTTTGGGGGGTAAAATGCTAGATAATTTCTTGGTGACTCAACTTACCCAGAGACTTGGTAGTTACCAGGCACATCATTGGCAGTAGCATCCATCTTGGCAATTACAATGTGTTCATCTGAAGATAACTGTTAAAAATGAAGAGAAGTCATTCATTCTGCTTGCATACACAATACTCAAGACAATGCAGCAAAACTGCGCGACCTCATTTCTCTAAAAACTGCATGTCCAACAGGTTAAAGATGATGGGTGCAGTGTGTGCATCACTGATAAATATACAGGGTCAACGGGTTAAAAATGATGGGTGCAGTGGGTGCATCACTGATAAATATACAGGGTCATCGGGTTAAAGATGATGGGTGCAGTGGGTGCATCACTGATAAATATACAGGGTCAACGGGTTAAAGATGATGGGTGCAGTGGGTGCATCACTGATAAATATACAGGGTCAACGGGTTAAAGATGATGGGTGCAGTGGGTGCATCACTGATAAATATACAGGGTCATCGGCTTCTCAGCGTCACATTTTGGAAATTCATAATTGAATGTCAATGTAGAACCTCCTGGATGCTCATTTACAAACTTGCAGCTTCCATAAGATTTAATATGAGCTCAACATCAGAAACTTCCCAACTAAGGAGGGGGGGGGGGATGAGTTAATTGGCAAATATGGCTACATTATGTGAGAAACACTTTCAACATGTGAGCTAAAAAGATTGATCATTCCTTTGAGTTAAGGTCTTGTGTAATATTGGCCGCTAAGTTGCCAAATGATTACACTACTTGGCCCGCAGTTAAAGAGCCTTAACTAAGCTTGGCTTACAATCAGCTATGCTTGCCGACTTTTACCCTATGAGACTTTTGATGGCTAAAATGGCTACAGTATGACCAATCAAGAAATTGTAATGAGCAAGACAATATAATTGACCACAAAATCGCCTGCAGCAAGTTTGTTGATACGTGCAGGCTTGCAACCTAAAGAAGCACTGATTTTACAAACCTGGGTATTTCAAACCTGGTTTAACCTAATTTTACAAACCTGGAAGTTCTAAAAGGTTTCTTGATTGTTGGCATGGCAACATGATTTGACATATTAATGGATTGATGTGCCATGGATCACATCACAAGTATCACAAGGGATGAAAGTATCAATTTCAATGATTACTTAGGTTTAAAGCTTATAACTCCTGGACAAGAGAGTAAACAAAATCTAAGCCTAAAATAGGAAATGAATTCTCACCGTTTCTCCTAGCTCTTCATATTTTGGGGCGAGGGTCTTACAATGTCCACACCAGGGTGCATAGAACTCAATCAACACGTCTTTCTCTGCATCGTTGACGATTTCATCAAAATTCTTTGCCACGACAACCTACCAAACAAACAAGACAGAGAGAAACATGAGAGGTCACACGGTGTTGCAGATGTGGTAATTATCACTATGGCATTCAAAGGGATATTCCAAAAGCAATGTGTCAAGCTTTATTGCTGTGTGGAATCACAATCCAACAAAAGATGTTTTATTGCAAAGTAATGAACTGTGACAATTGGAACAGTCATTATCTACTATATCTCTCTTAGTAACAGAAGGTTGATCATAGATAGGTAGATCAATTTGTCCTTTAAAACCTTTGTAAGTGACCCTTGTGACGAACAAACACCCCCCAAATATAAAAGTACCCTTACGTCAATCTGTGATGCCATAGTACCATTAGAATGAAACTTTCGTATCATACATTCAAGACGTCTGAAGTTAACACCATCGCTAGGTCCCATTGAGAACGGCAGTATATGCAAAAACCAGTACACAATATTAACTTTGTTATCAATAAAGAGAACCTTTAAAACTTTCCAGCATAGGGTGACTCGATGAGGTCATCTTTCAAATTGCTGGGGTATCCAGTCTTGTGTGCGATACAGCTCAAGAACTGTGATATATATCCTGAATGGAATCAGACTTTTCTGTAATAACTGTTGAGGTATTATTTCATCAGTTATCTCTATCACATAGACCCAATGGTGATGGTTTGTGTTCCCCATCTCCTTCAAGCAACTCCCCCCCCCAAACATAAACTCTCTCAAATCAACAATAAAATAAAAAATAAAAAAATCCAATCAAAACCTCTGAAGTAAAGAATAAGCATACTTTTACAGGACCGTCATTAGAAGCTGGGACAGGTTCGCTCTTAAGGTATTGTTCCAGTTCACCAGCGAAGTACTTGGTGAGAAATTCAGTGAGGGCGACACCGTCTGGCCTGGAGGGGTATAAACCAAACTTTGTTACTGCTTGAGTATAAATTTAAGAATTTCTAAAAAATGGAATCTGCAATGGTTATCATGGAAATTGAGGTTTGAGTGATCAAACGAACATAAGTGGCACCTTCCGTCACAGATATGGGCAACAGATATTTTATAAAACATTTCACTAAAGCTGCCAGCCAACATACAATTCATCGACACAAGGGGCTTACACAACAGTGTTCTTCACAAGATGATTGCAGTAATGGGGGAGGATCTCATGAAAAAATACAAATGAAGCAAAACAGTTGGCAGGGGACTGGGAATTGATTGCAGAGCAAAAATACAACATGTTCATCAATATGATAAAATGATGATAAATCATAAAAAAATGTTAAGGTTGTATTAAACATACTTAAATTCATCTTCCATCTTGAATTTTTCGTCGTTATTTCCAGTTATCGTGACGACAGGTTTGTCCGTGAATTTAAGATCGTATTCCTCCAACTGATGAGAGAAATCTTGAGCATTAGCCACGGCAAAGTAAATCTCTTCTGTTTGAGCCTTGGCCACTTTCATTACCCTGTAAAGGTGATGATAGAAAAATGAACAAGGAGATGAAGAAAGGGAGGTGGGGGAGGGGGGAGAGGGGGTGGGAATGCATAGCTAGAGAAGAACCTTAACAATGCATTTCCAACATTGTTATCATTCAAGTTTTTAATTATAATAGACCCAAAAGTAACCTTATCTTAGGAAACATCCATAAGGTTTGATACAGTTCATGAATCAAGCTATCGTTGACTATATGGTTCCATCCACAAATAAAAGGAGATGATTGTAGACAATGACTAGCCAACTGAAAATGCCAAAATACCACTTACCGGTTCCTCCAATAGTTGGATCCTGCAGAGAGGAAAAGCAAAAATTGATTTCCATCATTTTTATTGAATACAATGAAGTACATTAGATTGAAGTGTTATCCTTCAAAAAATGAAGTAGAAAAACAATTCTGCTCTCACTCACTGAAAAACCTTCTTTTGGTGGAAATATGTGTGAAAAAATTGTAGTCTTTTTCATGCATATTACTTTGGGATGTTTTGGTTAAATTTTTTACCAAACTCAAAATGTGCAATTCACAGCAGACCAAAATGGCAGTTCTTAAACCTTAAAGGAGACACAAACCTTCCCAGTATTGTCGGTCAATGTGATAGAGATAAATGTCACGTCTTTTAAGTTTTTCTTAAAACCTTTCTTAGTTTTAAAATCTTTCTTAGTTTTGCTTAAAAAGTTTTCTTAAAACCTCTATACATCTTCCTACATGTATAGCATTTTGCAATGCGATACTGGGAATATTAAATCCTGGTTGGGGACAGTTGTTCTTTACACAGGTCTCTGCCTAACAAGCTAAAGATGGTCAGATTGGTGTCTACTTTACACATAAAATAAAATGGTAAAATGTATTTTAAATTAAGTCCACCAGAATCTCTCAATACAGCATAAACGTCAAAAGTTTGCAAACAGTAACTAAAGAAAAATCACAACATCAAATTTTGGGTGGGGGTGTGGTGGGGGTGGGGGAGACACAATTTATGTAGTTTAGATTAAGTTGTTAATGACTATTAGATGTAATCCAAAGGCTGTAATCAACATAGACATCTTGAATAGACTCACAGAATTCAGTTTGAGAGTTGTTAAGTTACTTGCAAAGAACTTAAAATATGGAGTACAAAATAAAACGAGACAAACTTTAACCGGCAGACAGTTTGAACCATTGTACAGGAGTTTTTTTTTTAGAAGACATCTTACCTTTAGGGTTTTGTTTGTAGTCTACTGCATAGAAGACGGTCACTAAAGGTTTCTTGAACTCGTCATTATTTGACTGGGTAAGATGTCCACACAAACCATGTCTGGGAAAAGAAGAAATGATTTTATCAATTAACAAGACACAAACTGAAAAAAAGCAGGAAAGAAAGATGCAAAAAGGAAAACAGTCATATACCGGCTATTTATTGGGTTCTCCAAATTATGCATGAGGCTAGTTTGTTACGATCTCTTTCTTATTGCAAGATATAAACAGGGAGTAACTTACCACTTGCTATTAAATTGCATTTGCATAAAAATGCAGGAAATCAAATACCCAGTAGGTCTGGGGTTAGGCAGGAACTATAAAGTATTTCAAAGCAACCACACAGCTTCCCAAACAAAGTCAAAAGCCCACCAGTTTATAGAAACAAGAACGTCAACGTCGACCGTTAATCTTTTAAATTCCTGTGTCGTTAGCTTCTTCTTTCTTATCCCCCTTTTTTTTCGATACACATTTCTGAACAAGATCATTTCTGCATTTCTAATTGCCTTTATTTAGTCATACCGAATAACACTTACGCATTTTCTTTAATAAACTTCTCGACTTTGAATTTCTTAATGACACCATCATACTTCACGGACGTAGGTTCCAATTTGGTGTGCAACCTCCTTGGTCTGAACAATACAACTGCATTCCTGAGAAGACAAGACGAGTATCAACTGTGGGTTAGTTTACTATTTTGCAAGGTATAGGAAACCAACAAAATAATACTGATTTGAAATTGAAACCCTATCCATCCAATGATCTTGTTTGGACACCAACTGATGCCAATCCTTCACTTTCCAATAGTGTTCAGAGAGCAGTAAGGCAGGGGTATAATTGTAGCACCCAGTTCCGCTCCAGGGACCACTGACACTAAACATCCCCATTCCAAGAGGTGCATGCACCTCAGCATCCTGACCACTTTCTCAAATACTGGTTCAAAATCCTGGTTCAGCAGAGAAGCCAATCTTTAGCACAGCGGAAAGACCAAAACAATTAACATTTTATTTTTTTTGGGGGGGGGGGTAGGTCAGAGAAGGAGTTCCCATGACAAAAACGAAGGAACTGTTGGCTTCCTTTATACACTTACATTCTCAACAGAAAAGTACTTAATGTGTATCTTTTGAACTACTTACTCTTCATGGCCATGTTCTTTTGCTACATCAGCATTAGTAGTAAAGGCAAACTTGTATTTTTCAAACAGGCTGTTGGCAACCTTGTCAAACTCTGATTTATCATCACTACCACTAGGAAAGAAACCTATAGGAAAACAAAGTAAAAAGTATAAATTTCATAATTACTTGACCGACTGACGGACAGACAGACAATCTGAGATAGACAAACATTGCACATTTTTATTAGATTTGTTATTATGAACAGTCATGACAAAATTAAAAAAATTACCTATGACTGCTGGCTGTTCTACTCCCAAGAAATCTTCAACAGCTTGACTTGTGGTAAGTTCTTTAGAAACTGGTCCAGCCTGCTTCTGCATATAACTAACAATGCCACCTGCCACACAGATAAAGACAAAAAAATGAATGGCTTAATGGCTACTACAAACCTCTGTAGAACTATAATAAATATGAAGGCTACTATCAGCTTAGAAAATAAGGAATTTTAATGTGTTTTCAAGTCTTTCATGAACTCGACCAATTCATTTGTAGCATGCTAAAATTTAACTGTTAAACAGTTATCAACATTAATACTCTCTCATCAAAATGACTCCTAGGCGTTTGTGATGATTCACACTACTCCAAACATTGACGAGTGTCAAGTCACAGATGTGTTTGGAAAGAAGATGCTTAGAGAGTGGCAGTGGTAGTGGTGTCAGTTGTTTGTGAGACAGATGACCCTTCAATCAAATAAAACTACATGATAAGAAAAAGCACTATGGTTATCAGGTTATCTTGAGAATATTAAGGCCCTAACATGAAAACAACTACAAACCAGAATGCAAAAATGCATTGTGGTTTTGATGATGTAACATGAGCAGTGAACATGTTTACAAGGCTCTCACTATTTGAACTGTTGTCCCCATATGACCTTTGACTTCCACCAAATCCATAGGCTTCTTAAACTCAATGTGGTACTTCTACACTCTACATATGAAGTTGGTCCGACCTTCCATTCTTGAGATATCATGTTTACAAGGTTTTCACAATTTGAACCCCTGGTGACCCCAAATGACCTTTGACCTCCACCAAAACAATAAGGTGCTTGTACTTAATGTGGTATTTTTAAACACTAAATATGAAGTTGGTCCGACCTTCCATTCTTGAGATATCGTGTATACAAGGTTTTTACAATTTCACCCCTGGTGACCCCAAATGACCTTTGACCTCCACCAAAACAATAACGTGCTTGTACTTAATGTGGTACTTCTACACCAAATATGAAATTGGTCTGACCTTCCCTTCTTGAGATATCTTGTTTACAAGCTGGGCGTCACAAACGCACTCATACACACACACACATACCTCATCATGAATGCAAAGGATACGATTATCATCAAAACTAAAAACTACAAAACGTATATAAATACAGTAGTTGTACTTCACCAAATAAAACATATTTCTGAGATGCCTAATAATACCTATAGAAATTTTAAGGAATTGTTTTCTTCGCCACAGTTTGTGCCACTTATCATCATCTGAGGCTCATCAGATAGTAACCTTCATGTTCATTTTGAATCCTCCATGTTACAAAATATTAATTCTAGTGGCAGCCAAAAGGTGACAGTATGTCTAAAACAAATGCCAAAGCATGTTAAGACAAGCAGAGACATATCTACACAGAACTTAATTCCTGCATGACAGTTAGCTTACCGGCATCTCTGGGTCCGTTGTAATCTGCTGACATACTTCCATCACGAAAGATTTTTAGGGTTGGATATCCACTTACACCATATTTTGAGCATAACTCTTTATTGGCATCACAATCCACCTGGGAATTAAAAATGCAAATACTGTAAGGAATGTTTAACTAAAATAAAACAAATTATCATAGAATTCTTTATTGGCATCACAATCCACCTAGGAATTAAAATAGCATATAGTGTGAAGAAGGTTACTAAAATAAAACAAATTATCATAGACTTTGACAACCTGGATGCAGTCACTATGTGGGATCATATTATTATACATGTAGGTAAGATCGTGTTGCTGTGAGAGCAAATATTGACAGAAATCACCAAAAAACAGATGATAGTGTACCTTTCAACGTCTCATTCATAAATTGAAATTTAGTGATTGAGTTCATCAATATTTAATAGACTTATGTATAAGGAAAGGCAGTTGTAGGTCTACTGTACACTGAGGTGTAACTTTCAGGGAAGTGTGGCAATTGACATCTACCCTGTCGGTTCATCGTAGTCCTGATCTAACTAAGGGATAACTT
>KN888302.1:34171-49261 GCA_000934455.1 Apostichopus parvimensis | reverse complement strand
TACTTCTCCTTGTATGAAAAGTCTGCTTAGATTCTTATCTGAAGAGTAGTTTTGCTTTTGATTCAACATATTGCTTTTATGTAAAAAAAATTAGAGGACTCAGAGTTGAGCCACAGGTTTAATACGTTTACAGTTAGCTGACATACGTGTGGCTCGCAGTCAAATCCATCTTTTTGGTGGTGGTATCATATTGGTTTCATATCAACATCATACATTGATAATTTTGAATTTACGTCTCATATTGATCTTCTGTTGACCTTGTGCGTTTTTCATATCTCTATGTCGGGTTATAATCTAAGAACCCAGCCTATTCAATCAATCTTTGTGTGATATCGATCCACATTCGCCTATTTTTCGCAATCTTACGTACGGTTCTTTCCCCAACACACTTTTCTCTTTTCCTCTAACCAGCTGAGTAACTTCAAATACAAAGTCGGGTTAAAGTCTCGAGACAAGCCAGGCGAAGACTCTCCTTACCCCGTCCTTCTGTGGCTGGTCAAGCTGGTGCATGCTGATCCAAAACTTATGTTATATGTGGTAAGTGAAAACAATCTCTATCAATCATCATAGGTAGTAGACAGGCCTCGACAAATTTTTTCAAAACTACTCGCCAACTGGCGACCGAGTCTAAAATTCTACTCGCCAAAACGTTAAATTTACTCGCCATTTTTTCTCGCAAAGTGTTTGTGTGATAGAAGCCTAGGTAGTATGGCCTTAACTTAGGATATCGCGGTTTAGTGTTACTGTTAGTTGTTTACAGCAAAAACGATCTATTTAAATTGTGCTTCGTCAAAAGTGTATAAAACATGATATTCATGCGTTACCCCTGTTTGAGTTGTCGTTACGCATCTATTTAAGTTTGTAGTTTTCCAGCTTGGTTACACCTATCGTGCATCATTTAGTCGATTAGTATCAAATTAGTTTCGAGCTGGTGATCAGAGCTGTTCCTTAGGACCTACTTGTAACAGTGCACTTGATAATTTTACTGTGATATGTAACATTAGGCAATAGGCCTTTGTTGATTGGCTCACAAGTTAATAGTAAGCCTTTCGGATCAAGGCAGTGAGCGAATGAGCCACTCGCCAAAATGTCGAGCGTAATGCATTTTTTGCTCGCCAGTCGCAAATTCTAGTCGCCATTGGCGAGTTGGCGACCGTATTTGTCGAGGCCTGGTAGTAGATTTTAAAGCCTTCTCATGCATTGCAAGATGTTGCATTATTGGTTATTTTTGGATCCTATCTGCTACTTGTAGAGGTGTCACTCTCTTCGCAGCTATCTCTCTTTAATCTTTAAATCAGTTCCACATCTCATGTTTGATTGTGTTCCTGACCGTGCATTTGCTATAAAGCAACATTGCCCTTTCACTCTCCTCCCAAAGCTGATGAGCCCTAGATTTATTAGATTGTTTTTCAGCATACCATTCTTTGATCCAATCTGTAATACGTACACATAGGCCTACCTTTTTGCAGTTACAAAGCAGTTCGTTAACAGTTTTTTTCTCTCTTTGATACAACCGGGCATGAGCTTTATTCGCGAATTCACGGAATATCCGTGATTTCTTTTCTACCTCCGAGATTTACACCTCTCAATTTCTGTGAATTCCTAACAACAGATTTGTATCATTTGATCTGTTTGAACCTGCAGGGGGACAAAAACTATTATCCTAACACACTGTAGCATACGCAAACTGGAGCCTATACCGCACTTTTTTTTTACCCCAGGCTCATCACTGTACAACCTAACACCATTTAAGTTCTTCTTGTATCGGATGTGTTTTATTTGTAATTTTTCTTTCTCTTTGAAAAAAATGTCGGCCCACACAATTTTTTTCCTGGGGCCGTCTGGGTTTATTTATCTGTCCATCCACACCTGTGTGTTTAGGTTAAGTTATATTGTCACTGATGAGGTAAGATTGGAAGCTGTTTATATAAGAAAATCTCCTTTGCAGAATTACAAGTGTTTATGTGTGAGGATGGGATAATGGCAAATGCTCCTCTACCAGTAAATATATGTTAAAGTATTTTTAGCGCCATGTTTTAATTACTGTAAGGCAAGATTTTTTTTCTCTGTCTGAAATGTACACTGCTGGAAATAAATAAATTGTTTTTACAGGTTAACAAAGACACATTTTTGTGTGATTGTGGTTTTGTAGGTGAGGTATCGTTATTTAAATATGTGCTAGCATTATTTACATCTGAAAATGATTGCTTCATTATTTTGAAGAAACGTGTCAAGTGTAAAAAAGGCTACCCCAAAAGGTTATCATCCCTTTAGATGTAGGCTAGGCCTAAGCTTTAGCTGGCTGTCACCTTTTTTGGTGTACGGTAAGTATAGGAGTCGTACATCCAGAGCTGTTAGGCTGCTACAAAGACATCACTGCTCTGTATGTGTTATTATTTTATTTATTATTATGTTAGAATCCAGACAGACAGGGGCATGAGATACAACAGAGTACGCTGCAAGTAGTTCAAGGGTTGATGCAGCTGATGTGTCAAGATGGTGCTAACGTCCATGCCGATGTAGCCATGTTAGCTAGCGAGGCCTTACTCACCCTCCATAAACCAGAGAACGTGGAACTATGGAACAGGGAGGCCCCAATCGCAACCTTCTGGGACATCAGGTGAGGGAGAGAGTTATTGTTTCACCGATTCTGGGATATGATAAGTTTTACACTAAATGTAAATTTTGTATTTCGTTACCAAACATCAAGAAATGCTTAAACCAGTTTGGTTGCAGAATGAATCCCAGGATCCCACTTTATTTAATGAGTTGTTTAGTCTATAGACCCCAAGCTTAATTTGATGCTTTAATTTGAAGTCTTAAGCTGTGCTATGGTGATCTTTCTCCATTGTGTATTTTTTGTTGTAAGTGATTAATTTAGTGTTTTGAAAGTAACCTTAGGTTAGTCAGTTGGCGTCGTGTCATTCGGTAACAAATCAGTCAATGCTTATCACAAATTGGCCGTGAAGTGTGCAAGTGACCTCTCGTACAACACTGGTACCGAAATGCATGCCAAGAAATTTCACAATTTTCAATGCTTGCTTAAAAGTGCAAGTGCTTAAAATATCAACCGGAAAACAAGTTCTCAATGGCAAATTTCTTGAAATACAGCACACATAAATTAGTACAGGCCTTTGCCAGCAGCGCAACAATGTTTGCTTATAATGAGTAGTAAACACAGGGCTTTATGTCAAGTACGAAAATCATACAAATTCCTCGGCTGGTGATTGTTAACCGACTTACCGTGTGTTTAATGTTCTTCATGTCTATACCAACAGGGGCAATTTTTTTTTTTCTACTGGGAAATCGGCAAAGTCCACAGGCATTGAGCCAGTAGCCAGCCCATATTTGAGGGCCTGCAGAGCCTAGTAAAAGCCCAACAATTTTGACTAATGTAAAACCACTCTACATTTCAGGTTTTGATGTGAAAGGACCTTGAGCTGCGCATAATCTTTAAAATTATTGAAGTAGGTTTTATTGACAACTGAATATTCCCCTGGGTATTAATATTTTTGATGGCATCTTCATAGAGTTGATTTGATCCATGTAAAAATCTCTCCTTTTAACCTTTTTTGTTCTGACCTCTTAGAGAGCAAAATAACTCTTTAACCTCGTCTGTCCCGCAGTTCACAGATACTATTCTCGGTCGGTCAGAAACTCCTTCTACAGCAGATAGCTAACACCACAGATATCTTGAAGTGGTTGAGCGAGGTGTTAGCGCTACGCAACAGCTTCCTGAACAAATACAAAGATCAAAGCACGGCAGCCAGTAACATTCCACGCACTAGGGATGCTCAGAACAAACTAGAGGTAGGTTTGATTAGGAACATTATCACCTAGCATTAAGGGGGTGGGGTGGGGGGCGGGGGTGACTTAAAAACCCCAGGCCATATGTAGGATGATTTGGGTGACCTGCACGACGATATCATGCAGAAAGGATTAGAATAGAAATATATAATACCTGCTTTTTGTTTTTGACTAAAAACTGGAGTACACAGCCTATAAACAATCAATAGATGACATTCCCTCATTCTAGTTAACCTTTTAAGGTAAAACACAAAAATCAAAGGTGAAACAAAAAAAAACTCAAACAGTTGTCATTAACATGTAAGGTGTATTAAAGACTTAATGAGTAGTACCTTTCTGGGGGATGGGACGAGCATTTGTTGGCAGCATTGCACTATTTACTTGAGTGAAATGTGGAAGAAAAGAAAGTGTAACTTTTCTTTCAGCAGTTCAGTGACTTAAAGATAATAATAAGAAGAGCAACTTAATGGTCCTGGGTGAATTAACAAAGGTCAGTGTGCTACAAGAACACATATTTTCTTTACCGTCTTTTTTAAATTAAAATTTTTTTTTTTTTGTACCTCTTCATTCCAGTGTGTTTTCTTCATGAATATCTGGAGCACTGACCAGGAGGCCGTATCTACCGCCCTCACTTGCCTGGGACAACTCTGCGAAGAAGCTGAAATATGTTGCGGGGCAGACGACTACGCCCTGACGCAGGTCGTTCCAAATTATACCATCTATTCTGACATTGCTGACCTGGTCAGGATAGGTCCTCAAGGTAAAAACCCAGATGGCATCTTTGTAGTAGTAGCTTTATAATCCATCCTCAAAACACGATTATTTTTTAACACTAGGTCCTTCGTTAATATTGGTTTTCTCCATTGCCAACCTTTCATCTCACAGCATAATCACTTGAAAGAAAATAGCTAAGTTTTCCCCAACAATCTCATTGCCAAATAGTGCCCTCTTTCTTGAGTACCAATTTCTGCGTCTTGACTACCTTGTACCTGATACCTCCCTCTTCGCTTACCTTCAGAGATGGTGGGTAACTGCTGTCTACCTAACAGAACAGTTGACTTGTCCCTTCCCCCCCCCCCCACCCCCACCCCCACCCCATGCCTCTACTCTGCCAAGTGTACATATTAAGGATTACCATGTGTTGATTCCACATTTTTTTTTGCTGTGCTTTAGTACTAACTACGTCAAATTTGAAATGTTCGAGAGAGAATCATATGCAAGGAGAATCGTTACTGCAAGTTATAGTACTCTCTGAATGTTTTGTTTTGTCCCCCTGCGTATCATATGATAGATAATGTTTGCCTTCAATTTATTCATTCTTTTTCATGCATCATATTCATTCTTTATCATGCATTCAATCTCTTGCATGCATAACTACAAAGCAAGGGGTGTATGAATCTGTCTGTGATGGAGGGGAAGGGGGAAGGGAATTTGATGGGGCAAGTGAATATGCCAGTAATTGGCCATGTTGGTAAATGTGGAGTGTGAAACAAGTTGGGTCCAAAATTACTTTGCTCCTCCTCTCCCCCCCCCCCCTTAGCAGGAATTCCTCCATATGATGAGGGGGTGGGGGTGACTTAAGACCCCAGTATGACCTTGCCATGTTTTCATCAAACCAAGGAAAATGATTTTGACATTTTTCATTGCTCTGTTTCTTCCTTTTTCTTCTTTCTATTTTCAGAGAAAACTGCGATGAGAAGAAGAATTTTTTCGTTACTTAGGAAAATAGAGTACGTCACTCAGGGAAATAGCCAGGTAAGAGAATAGCCCAGAAATATAGCCAGGTTAGAGGGTAGCCCAGAAATAGCCAGGTAAAAGGGTAGTACAGAAGTAGCCAGGTAAGAGGGTAGCCCAGAAGTAACCAGGTAAAAGGGTAGCCCAGAAGTAGCCAGGTAAGAGGGTAGCCCAGAAGTAGCCAGGTAAGAGGATAGCCCAGAAGTAGCCAGGTTAGAGGGTGTCCCAGAAATAGCCAGGTAAAGAGAATAACCCAGAAATAGCCAGGTAAGAGGGTAGCTTAGAAATAGCTAGGTAAGAGGAAAGCTCAGAAGAAACCAGGTAAAAAGGTAGCCCAGAAGTAGCCAGGTAAGAGAGTAGCTCAAAAATAGTCAGGTTAGAGGTAGCCCAGAAATAGCCAGGTTAGAGGGTGCCCCAGAATAGCCAGGTAAATAGAATAACCCAGAAATAGCCAGGTAAGAGGAAAGCTCAGAAGAAACCAGGTAAAAAGGTAGCCCAGAAGTAGCCAGGTAAGAGGGTAGCCCAGAATTAACCAGGTAAGAGGATTGCCCAGAAATAACCAAGTAAGAGGGTAGCCCAGAAGTAGCCAGGTAAGAGGTTAGCCCAGAAATAGCCAGGTAAGAGGGTAGCCCTAGTAATAGCCAGACTATTTTGGATATTTAGTCTGGTGTTGAATCTAGTGAAGAGAAGGATATGCAGATCTGTTATGTACCTACCTGCCGTTCATGTTAAGTAGACTCTACCTTTCATCAATGTTCCTCTGTCGGCAAAGTGTGTGCGGCTTTTCCTTTGTTCCAAAAGGCTCTATCAGTGTGTGGTTAGCCTCCACAGTTAATTACGTTTATTTCTTCAGCCCGATTCCTACCTTGAAACTAAGTCGGGTGGAGATACTTCTACTATGAAAAAATGTTACCTTTTCTTTCGTTCTTTCTTTCTGCTTGCAATGCACCTCTGTATATTCAAGCTTCAGTGAGCATTCCATTACAAACACAACCAAACCCAATCCCTCATTCTGAACTATTTTGTACTAAATAATCGCACAATCATTAAGGTGTTAGCTTTTTGCCCAAAATAATTGGCCAACAGGCAGAGATCAAAGGAATGACCCTTACTGTTCAAATCTGTACATTAGGCTACATTAGGCTACATCTGTACATTAGGCTACATTAGGCTACACTCCTGGCTATGTATTCTTATGCGATCACTATGCCCAGCACCATCACTCAGTGTGTGTCTCAGACAACAGCAGGACTGATGTCAACTCTATAAAGTAATGTTTCCGTAGCAGAACCAGCCGTTTCAAGGACGCACAAATAATAATAATATAAGAATTTGTAAAACGCTTTTATCCAGTTAAAAAGAACTGCTCAGAAGCGCTGCAGGAGCAAAGTACCCAAAATGGACACAACAGTTATCAAACAAATGGATACGCATTCATGAATAAAGAACATCTTGAGTTCTTTCTGGAAAGTTGACACATGCTGGATTGTTTTCAGATGTAAAGGGAGACTGTTCCAGAGCTGTGGAGCTGATCTAGAAAAGCAACGTTCACCATAGGTACAATTGAGTCAAATATTTAGTAGGCTTTTTATTATTTGGTAGGCTTTCATACCCGATTAGTCAAGTGGATATGGGATACCCCCCATTCTAGTTTTGGGCGTTATGTAAAAATGTCAAGATTTTTCTGTCTCTGTCTATACCAGGCTTGGAGGGAGACCTACCATCGCTGGATGAAAACCATCACGATACAAATGATGAAGGCCAAGGAATGTGATGGCACCCAGGATACCCGGGGCAGCATCAGAAGGAGAGGTTCTAGTTATACGGTGCAACCAACGGAACAACTGTTTGAGGTGAGGGAAAAACTGGGCATTAAATTAAGAAGAATTGCTTTGATAGGAGAGAAGAGTAAAAGTAGTATAAGGCGTAACAAAACTGAATAGTATTTTGAGGGGTGAGTAACATTGTATTATAGGAGATTTTGTTAGGTGTGTTAGGAACAGCTATCGTGAGAAAAGAAGTTTGCGTAGGTTAGGAGAAGAATAATCTCTCGTTTACCTCTGAGCCGGGATTCACATTATGGCCCAATCATCTCTTCCCAGTCAATAAATGTAAAATGCTTTTTCATCTGCAACTTTTGAAGTTTTTTTTTGCTTTGTTACATTTCTTTGATACAGCATGTGTGTTTCTTTTAAATTTCATTTGCAGACCTGGCAGAATATGACAGGTTTTCTGTGTGCCCTCGGAGGGGTCTGGTATAAGCCTCATACCCCCAGAGTCAGGTAAGGGTCATACCCTTGTTTCTCCTTCTTATTTCCCCATAGCTATGGACATCAAAAAAAGACTCTAAAAATTACAAAAAATAATAATAATACAAACAATTTTATTTTCAAAGAGTTAGTATTCATTAACAGGACAAATAATATTAAGGTTGCTCCATTTGTGTATTTGTATTTACTTGGAGACGTTCATGAAATTGATTCAGATAGAGGGAGGAAAAAATATCTCTTTGAAAGCTCTATTTTGTCAAACTCTGCTCTTTAGTTGCACTTGTTGTGGTGAAATTTACATATGAAAAAATGTCATAAGGTCATTGAGGCTCAAATTTGTGGGAGGTAAACGTTTAAGGGGAGTGGATGGTTACATGTTGTTCAGCTTTGTGAAAAGATTTGGTTTGGAACCAAGATATTTTAATAAAACCATAATAATAATAATAATAAATTTGCTGAAATTAAAATTTCGAGCAAGGAAATTATTCAGAGGAGTGGATGTTTTTTTTATAATTTTTTTGTTATAAATTTTGTTATAAATATATTTTGAGATCAAATTGCCTTGAGTTTTTGTACTACTTGCCTGTGACAATAAAATAGCAAATTTGAACTTGAATTGTTATTTTTCTTTGAAAGTTCCCTGCAACAGTTTATGTTACGTTTTGAGCATGTTGAATGTTAATCGCTTTAAAAAAGTGAATCTGTTTGAAAAAAATGCTGCTACAGTACTCTTTGCTATGAATTTAACATCTGTCTCTTTAAGTCTCTAAAGAAGGAGTGATTAAACGTTTTAACCTCCCATTTTGTAAATTTCAGATTAGTCTTTGTCGAAAGACCTAATCATTACAACCACTCACACAACAGGTACCAGTATCATTTCGTTTAAATTACTTCAAGCCACTTTTAATACCAAAGAAGCAAGAAACATGCAAAAAAAAATCATGTATAAACCAAGCAATATATATATATGCATATTCATCAACTTTTATAGGGGATACATCAACCCATAATAATATTAACCATTCTTCTTCATTTCCAAAAGGCTGCTCGACAAATTGTATCAACACCTCCACCGCCGTCTAATAAATTTTGCATTTATAATCCATGGTTCTTCCACTTAATGCATAATCCTCACATTCGTCTCGACGATGCATGTATCATATTCCCGTTATCATCAAAGCATTATGGGTAAATGAGTTTACTAACTCTGATTAACCAGTTCCTGCCATCCATTATAAAGCTCTTCATAGGGAAAGACTTTTCCTTTTCTTAAGAGAATAGACCAGAAAACTCTTTGAATGGATCGAAACATTACAAGTTTTAACCAGTGTAAGGATGTTGGAATGGTAGAAATCTTCTTTTGGAGTGTTTTTTTAAGTCTTTATTTCAACTCCTACACGTTTGGCAAGTAGGCACCAGTATTGTATTCTCTACATTTGTTGTATATATGTATTGGAAAAACAACGTACAGTGCGGTATGGAGTAGGTGGTCCTCATAGGTTGGTTATATGGTTACAGACCGAATCCAAGATGTCACAACCATGTTTGTGCCTGTTTTGAAAGTTTTGGTGGGTTGGTATATTTTCTTAACCTTGTAATTCATATGAGAATATGCAGTGGTGAAATACTGTGGTGCATTTTGTGTTTAAAAAATTAAACCTCTGGACTATTCTCTTAAGGTATTTCTAATTTTACCCCTCTTCTGCTGTCTCTGGTGCTGGGTAAAGGTAACGAGGGAGATGTGTCGGGTAACGGCTGCGATTTTTTTCTTTAACGTTTGAAAATGTCGCCGTAACATGATCATGTGTTTACTTCCAAATTCATTTGGGATCGAAATTCCAAGTACTGCGATCGACATCATAAATTTGTCGTAACCAAAAAATGTTCTCGTCATAACAGCAGCTTTTCTCTCTAAGATATTTCCCAGAGCAACTCTTTTTTGCATTGCCCAACCAATTTCAAAGCTTTTGAACATGTCAAATGTTAGACATGTTATCCCAACTACATGAGGAGTAAAAGACATTGTGTGTGTCTCTGTTTGTTGACACAACAGTTTTAATACCTTGTTTGTATTTCGCTTTTTCTGAAATATCAACATCAGGTCTAAAAGTCTAGATGTACAATGCTCTCATAGCACATTGATCTGGGCTGAAGTATATTTTACAGCACTTTTGGAAGCATATATAAAAAAGTACATGATCTCTACCCTTGGTCTAGATTTAATTTTGCATATTATAAAATTTTGGGGCTGAAGTTGTCAGTTTGTGAGAATCTGACTACAGTTTTGAGCAAGAATAAGTCCTTTGTAGTGTTTTAATATTTGATGTTAAATTTGCCATGTCATGGTACAACAAAAACCGTTATTTAAGTCGTCCAATATAGCACTAGGTATTTTGATGTTAAACATTTGGCTTAACAGATTTGTAAATTAAACCTTAAAAATAATTACATTTACTCTGTGGGCCATGTTTTGAACTGAATTAAATGGTTATCAGTTCTTGCCAGTTGCAAGATGCAGCTATAGGTACAGAGCAACATAACATTACTAGAGTACCCTTTCACCCACAATCCCCCCCCCCCCCCCCAAGAAAAAAAAACAGTCAAACAATACTCATCAACAGAAAATCTGGTGGGAAGTTTAAAGTTTCAGTAAAGAACCTAGTTGTAGATTGTTGTTCTTAAAACATGTTACGATGTTTATCCGAAACTCATAAAACAAAACACTTTAAATGACATTAGAAAGCTTGCCCCACTCTGGGTAGAATAAAAGAAGCAAATTCCTGACATGAAAGATTTGTAAACCAGCTTTCAATTGGTATTCGGTAGCTTTTACTACATGCAGATTGATTGTATTTGAGCAAAAATTTGGTCCAGGGCTCAAGAGGTTTTCTTCCCTTCAGGAGTATTATTTCATTGGTCAAATTTAAGAATGTTAATTCCATATCGATAATTAATTGAAACATTTGCATCCTACACCTTTGCTGCAGTACTTCTTATCACACACAGGCCCGTCCCTACTCCCTCTTCCCCCCACCCCTATCCCCACCACAAATACACAAAGCCTGGGTAAATGACTTGAGCAAACCGACACGATCCTGGCATGCATCGTTGTATGGTTTAGCTTGAAACACTCCCATTAATTCTGTTAACAATGTAGAATTAGTTCTGCATGTTTCATTTTCTTGACATTGACAGATACAATTTTGTGCAATTTTCATGATTTTTTTTCTGACATAATGATGTATATTTCTTCCATCATCTTTAATAACAATTACTAACGATAGTTCATTCAATCCTGGGTATTATCTTAAGATACTTATTATGTTTGCTTTGACCAACCTTTAAACTCTGCTTTCTTGCTATCAATTGTTTACTGCTGTTTGTAAAACAATGTTTTAAACAAACAGATTTTTTTTATTTCTTGCCTGGCATTGAAGATAACCTATCTGGCTACCCTCTGATTTATTTAAATTTCATTGCATGCATTTTTTGCTTTAAATATTGACTAACTTGAATTTTGGTATAAATAGTACTCTTTTTCAGGTTTTGGGTTTAAAATGGCTTTGAGAGCAGTTCCACTTATTGTACACATATTTGTTCATTTTTATTTGTTTCATTCATTCAATTTCAAACTTTAACCAAATTTGAACAAAATTAAGATAACTACTGTAACAGCCTGTGTAGTAGCAGGATTTGTGTTACCAGTTGTGCATATCATTTCCGAGGCAAAAATCTAGTAGGATTTGCTCCATATGTGGAAAAAAAAGTCACACTGCTTCAGTGGTTGACCATGGACTCTACCCATTTCACATAAATCTAGGGTTCCATTGCATGTAACGTCACAGACTTTACTCCCTCAACCACGGCACAAGCCTAGCACAATAAGATATTATACTAAAAAAAGTCCCCCGTGCATATTGTCCTCACAATGATGCAGAGTTTGTGGTTATTTTGTGGCTGCTTTTAAATATGATCGGAAAAATGTCTACCACAGACCAAAAAACAGAAGAAATAATGGTTTGATTTAATGTTGAAGAGGCCATCATGACTTAACCATTATCAAACATTTGACAGGGATTTCTGCCAGAACATCGACAAAATGGGGAGTCGTCTATCCCTGTAGTATGATGCCATAGGCTACGTGTGATGGGAAATTGAAAAAATTAATTGTGATCATGAATTTGTCCCTGTGTTGTCCCTTTCAAAAAAAGATGTTAATTTTAGTTTGAAAACATTTTCCATGGGAAATGAGAGGGAATGGGTGGAGATTTCTCCCTTTTTCTGTGTGTATGTGAAATTGTTTTTGTATTCTGAGTGAGGACTTGAGCAAAGGAATTCCAAGTCCTCAGATGTCATGTGAAAAAGAATCACCATGTCCTCAGGAGAATTCTGTTGTTAAGGGGTATTTTGTTCAGGTTAGGGTAGGTGGATTTGAACAATGGTAAAGACAATTGGGTCCCCAGTCTGAATGTAAAACACACCTTTGTGTGTGTGTGAATGTGTGTTTGGCACTTCTGATTAAATGCTAGAAATTTCATGTGAAATTTGGACCAAAGTCTCACCTACTTGACCTTAAGTCCCTATGACTTGTCATGGGAAGTAATATTATTCTCTCCATCGATCATTAAATACATTTTATTTTATTTTTTTTGTCATGTTAGATTTGATTCTCCAGATGGGGAACCATTTGTGAGACAGGTTTCCCTCACATCGAATGGATCCTGTGCTGAAGACCAGCAACAACTTCCTGTTGGGGAGTAAGTTGAAATTTTCATCCTGAGATTTATAATGTAGTCTCTCAAGTTTATGATTACAGTAAGCATAATTTCGGCAATTAAAACAGGGTGCATTCATATTCGTTCACATAACCCATTTTTTAAGGTCTCTGATTGGTGGTTTAAAAGTTCAAAGTACTATCTGCACTGTCAGCCCGAGATCGACGACGACTATGGCCGACCAATTTAAGAAGGCGACGGTTACAAATGGGCTGGGTTTTCCCCGTACTTTGGGATCACCAAAGACCCAACTCTAAAGATATCGTCAAGTATCCGAATAGGTTTCAGCAGTAGTAGTAGCTTCAATATGATGATGATAGTTTGCTTTATTTGAGTTTATTGTGATATTTTAGGGATACTTAGTGAGGGGTTCCATTAAACTATGTATATAAAACACACTAACTTGCTATGTAGGCATATCTATATCATGTGCATTGGTATGAGTTCCACTACTTTACAAGCCACGCTGTATGAATCAGTATGATATCAATAAAGCACGAGACAAGACAGCCTGTACTTGTATATGTAGCTATAGTAAACTTGACTGGAGCATGCAGAGGATGTTTCCAAACTAGTTTGCCTTTATTTTTTATTCTATTTTATTTTAAATTCAGTGTAATCTATTCTTGTGAGAGCATTGTGGTTATGTGGTTAACTCAGTGGACTTGTGATCTAAGGCTTGCAGGTTTGAGTCCTGGCCAGATCATTGCGTTGTTTCCTTGGGCAAGGCACTTTATCTCCATTGCCTCTCTTCACCCAGGTGTTTAAATGGGGACCTGTGAGATAATCTATCAGTTGGGCACTGTTTAGCTGTTGCCACGTGGAGGGATTGTCTCTATGTTTGACAGGTTATCTTTGACCAGGGTAATATTGTGATGCGCCTTGAGCACTGTTATCGGTGGATATGTCTGCGTTTTATAACTCCTCGATATTATTATTAATCTTTATTATGGTGTATTGCTTTTATTGTTTCACTATTGATATGAAGAATCATATTCCTCTTTTCTCATCTCTCTTTTAGCTTTCTCAGCTTCCTCTTGAAACTATTAGTGTGCAGTAATGAGGCTTTTGGGGCACAGGTAAAAATCACCTCCTCTCCTATTTACTGTGAAATGGCAAACAGTCACTTTGTCACTATTTAAATGGCCAAAAGCAATTGTAGATACTAAGTCCGACTTCCTACTAGGACTTCATATCACCTTCTTGTATGTTTTCTCAGAACGTTACCAGTTTATACAAAATTATTGTTCTCCTTTAAAGGAGCCTGGCTGCATTTTTTGTTGTTGTTGTTATTTTAAATATCATAGTAATGTTTTCTTTGTTTTTAATATGGGAATCATATCCACGATGGCCATATACTGAAATGTATTGTAATTATAAGGTATAGGTTATCTGGTTTTGGAATGCAGTTATCACATAAAAGTTGCCTTAAGTGTTATGAAAATACAAGTTAGTGTAGCAGCTGTGATACACAGAACCTCTGTATTTTCAGAGAGTGGGGAGATACAATGTTAATATGCACCCCAGTGTCATTTAGCATTCATACATCTACCATGCGAAAGGCATGTCCTTATACAATAAGACGAATTCACCCTTCTCGTGTTGTCACCCACCATCTGCGTTCCACATTTCAATTTCAGATTCGAGAGACGGTTAAGGATCTGATTGGTCGAGAGCTGGACGCTACCTTGTATCCTCAACTCTTTCAACTTCTCAAGGAATATGTAGACAAGTTCTTTGATCCAAACTTACAGGTACGTATCAGGGAATCCTCTCTCGGTATCGCACAGCAAAATTGCTCTTGTTAAAATAAGCAAAATGCTACACAAATGCAAAACTGTATGGCATTTCCTGTGCATTTGACCACAGCATTTCTGGCATTTCCTGTGCATTTGACCACAGCATTTTTGGCATTTCCTGTGCATTTGACCACAGCATTTTTGGCATTTCCTGTGCATTTGACCACAGCATTTTGGCATTTCCTGTGCATTTGACCACAGCATTTCTGGCATTTCCTGTGCATTTGACCACAGCATTTCCTGTGCATTGGACCACAGCAGTTTTGGCATATCCTATGGATTTGACCACAGCATTTTTGGCATTTCCTGTGCATTTGACCACAGCATTTCTGGCATTTCCTATGGATTTGACCACAGCATTTTTGGCATTTCCTGTGCATTTGACCACAGCATTTCTGGCATTTCCTGTGCATTGGACCACAGCAGTTTTGGCATATCCTATGGATTTGACCACAGCCTTTTTAGCATTGTAATGAGAACAAATATCATATTGCTAATAAATGCTATACGAATGTGAACACTTAATTATTTAATGTATAAAGTTACTTATGAAGATATTTAATGAAGATATTGTAAGATATATTTGTGGACCTAAAAGTTTTTAGAAGATTTGGGAGAAGTTGATTTTAAGATGGGAGACTGCTTCCTTTCTCTGAAATGTGTTTCTCATTTACCCTTTGAGAGGTTTTACAGAGCAAACAACAT
>KN888302.1:22321-33176 GCA_000934455.1 Apostichopus parvimensis | reverse complement strand
ATTCAGGTTCAGGCCAGTGATGAGAATACAATGTTTGTGGAGCACGCCATCCAGGTGTTGAAACAGATACTGGAGAATAACACTGAGGAGGATGAATCTGCAGAACACCTGGGAGTCATGAGCATAGAGGAACTAATCCTTGCCATTGTCAGGTAGGAGGGAACACATGTGGTCACCATCATTTGTTCTTCAGATGCCCTGGTGTTTCAAACCAAATTTAGGGTCGCGCCAAAATATTTTTCACAGGTCGCGAATAAAAAACATTGAGAAGATTGGGGAAAAAAAATTGTTGATATTTTGTGGGAATGAATTGGAAAAGTCTTGAACATAAATTACCTCAAAAGTTGCAAAATATTACACCATTTTGTAAGTAAGTGTCCTTTATCAGATCAATATTTCTCAAAGAAGATAGGGGCGAGGGGAAGGAGGGTGCGGTGGTGCCTACTTTGCAGAGACTCGTTCCCCAGGCTATGGCATCGAACACTGAAGGGGTGCCAAGATGATGGAAGGTGAAAATTAGGGATAAAAAAGTTTGAATACCAGGGATCTCTTATTACCTATGATGAAACCAGAAGGTTTCTCTGGTCTGGTTGATGATGGTTGTTGGAAGAAAAGTTGAAAGGGTAACTGAGAAATAATGAGATAGTTACCATTGCATATGGAAGGTAAGTGACGTTATAGTGCAGGACAAATCTTTGACACTAGATCGACCATCTGAGATGACCAAATTCCTGTCCAGACAACTGCAAACAGCTTCCGTAATAACGCGGAGGAAATAGCTGTTTACGTCAAATTTGGATTGCATTGTAACTAAATACCCTCAAGTAGGTAAAATGGTAAATTGATATCCCCGTCCATCACTTTGGAGAAACAGAAATAAGATGAACGAGTCGTAGGCCTATGATCCAGCCCTAAGGAGAGTTTTACCAGCCCAAAACTGGTGTGTTCTATTCACCATACATACACATCTCTCATACAGTGTACATAATGGTCATTCTCTGTTATTTTGCTACATATTCTCGGAATAACTAAATTGCTTTTCGTACAAACGAAAGGTAAGAGCTGGTTGTCCGAGGGAACAACCAGAATTTTTTTTTGTTGAAATATACGTCCTGTAATGGAACATTTCACATTATGAAGTAATGATAATTTTTCTTATTTCTTTGTGCAGATATGTTCGAAGACTGGATCCAAGTCCTACAAATACCTATGTTATGAACATTAAGGTGCAAGTTTGTAGACTTTTATCAAAGGTAAGATGCCCTGCGGATAGGAACCTAAGATATGTCTGTAATAGAAGGACCTATTGAATGAAACAAAAAACGAAATATTGCTTGTTGGTACTAAAATTCATGCCAATGATTGCCATTTTCACTTGATGTTACTGTGGCAACAGGTTACATAATTTATCAATGGCAAAATTATTTAAAAAGAAACCGCAAGAGAATATTTTCAAATTGTTATGTAACTATCAAAAACATTCTGGCTATTTTATAAACATTTATTTGAATTTTGCAGTCAGAGACACAATTCTTTTGTGGTACAGCATACCTCTTTATAACGCTCTGATATTTAAGTTTTACAAAATTTTTCCCAGCTTTTTGATGGTAATAGAACTGAAACCATGAACAATTTCAGTTACATCATCAAAGTTCTGTTTACTTTTGATACTTTTAATGACTTTGGCATAGCCTCTTCAGCTTAGCCTCTATGGCTTAGCCTCTTTGGCATAGCCTCTCTGGCATAGGCTCTTTGGCTAAGCCTCTTTGGCTTAGCCTCTTTGGCTAAGCCTCTTTGGCATAGCCTCTTTGTATTAGCTTCTTTAGCTTAGCCTATTTGAATTAGCCTATTTGGCTTAGCCGCTTTGGCTTAGCCTCTTTGAATTAGCCTATTTGGCTTTGCCTCTTTGAATTAGCCTATTTGGCTTAGCCTCTTTGGCATAGCCTCTTTGAATTAACCTCTTTGGCATAGCCTCTTTGGCTTAGCCGCTTAGTCATTCTGCATATTGTTACTGTTTCACAGATGATGGTCAGGCGGGACATTCTCTCCTTCCGTCAGGAGATCTGGTTCCGGAACAAACTGGTCGGCTACCTCTCTGACTGGATCCTAATGTTTTCCCATGACGGGCCAGTCAACGACATCAAAGCTTTGACAAGGTATTGTTACATGTGTTACCTTAAAATGTCAACGAAGGAACTTGGCGTGAGAGCACCATTTATTTCAGCCTCCTCATCTTCTAAATTATATTTTTGTCTTTCTTTTGGTATATTTATCGATCTTATCAGAAGACATGTGAGAAATGAACAGAAAATGTAAATTACAAAGGAAGAAGGATTACTTAGAAATATTTGGGGAGTTTGATAAGTGACCATATGGAAGAAAAATCAACAAAGAGCAAAACAAATCATAAGAATGGAAATAAACCTAGGAAAATAGCAACCCTACCCCTCACAGCAACACCCATCGCTTTCTAATTTTTAAGCGCCATTCCCCCCATCCTGCATTAAAATTCTTTTACAATTAGTTAAATAAGAAAATTGTAAACATATGGAGTGAAAATTGAACCATATTAGTTTCTATATCAAAAGAAATTGGAGAAAAATATGAAAAAAAAACTGAATGAAATTTCTCTTGCAAAATCAAAATTTCTTTCGGTGTTTAAAAAGGAAATGAAGACAAGTTTTGATTTAACCGTTTTGTGTAAATTCATCAAAAACCGATGTTTTATTTTCCCTTGTTTTTTTCCTTGACTATTTCAGGGACCTAGATGAGGCCAGTATGGATGCAATGGCTGTGTTATTAGAGGGCTTACCCCTGCAGCCAGAAGAAGGAGACTTAGGAGATATCATGGAAGCAAAATCGGACCTTTTTCTGAAGTAAGTGGAGTTTTTGTTTTTTCAGAGATTGTAAAAGAAAATGAAAAAGATAGAAAACATACAAGAGAGAGAAGGGACTTTCTTGAAAGTATAGGACTAGGAGATTCTCAATGTGGTGTTGCAGGAAGTGTGTGTGTTGGTAGGGTTGTGGGGAGGGGGTGGGCGATGGGGATGAGGGAGGTCTGGGGACTCATGTACTAGTATTTAGCATTCTCTAACATATCATGCTTTCACACTTAATAAAAGAAAAATGTGTAGCTTGGGGAATCAGGTGTAAGTAGACTGTCAGTATTATGCATTTCTTGCATTGACTCATTTCGAAGAGAATTTTCTCTTTTAATTACGTCAGAGTGTGATTCATCTTTCTATTCTGTCTTCTTTTCTCTGTTTCGTTCAGATATTTTACTCTTTTTATGAACCTTCTCAACGAAACCTCGGAGGGTGAAGAAGAGAAATCGAACGGTGTCAAGACACCGACGACCACGGACAACGTGAACGCAAATCTACGGACTTACACCATTCAGGCCATGACTAACTTATTAAACGCTAACATAGACAGTGGCTTGACTCACTCTATCAGTAAGTTGTAGGGGTCAAAGGTTAAAGGGTTAAAGGTATGTGCAGGAGCTGCATTTTGCAGGGCTTGACCTACTTGCATAATGATTAAATTAACAGAATACACTCTAGCATGAAATGGTCAAAGGTTAAGTTTATAAGCTTTTAACACTTTTTGAGAGCATTAACAACTTAATTACTCAATTGTTAATTATACATAGAGTTTGACTCACTCTATCAGCAAACGGTAATATATATGCATAGAATGTACATTTATCATGGCTAAGATCAACTTTTGTTAAGTTCTTACAAAGACAAAATGAATTGACTCACTCTACCAGTAAGTTCAAGGGTCAAAGGTTAAATTCATGGGCTACTGCACCTTTAAAGAGTTTGTTGATCAACATGCTCAATGTTTAACATAGTAAACTTGACTCACTCCCTCAGTTAGAATGTTCAGTAGGGTCAAAGGTTAAATTCATGAGCTTGTTCACCCATCATTCAGGACTTGAACAAACTGTTCTGTCTGTTTCATCTTCTAACCTGTAAGATAGTACTTTTAATAATGACATTTGTTCTCCCCTCCTCCCCCCCTCCCCCCCTCCCCCTCCGACAGGTTTGGGTTACCACCAAGATGTACAGACGAGAGCAGCATTCATTGAAGTGCTGACCAAAATACTTCAACAGGGGACAGAATTTGACACTCTAGCCGATACGGTCCTGGCCGACAGATTTGATCGGCTGGTGGGTTTGGTCACGATGCTGGGAGATAAGGGAGAACTGCCAATAGCAATGGCTCTTGCAAACGTTGTGTCTTCTTCGCAGATGGTAAAGAAATCTATTGCATCATTTACATAAATCACGCTGAAGGAAGGGTGGGGGGGGGGCATGGGTTACAGGGAGCCCATGTTTCTGAAAATAATTTTCAGATATTTTTCTTTGGGGTGTGGTCTTTCCAACTCCAGTGAACTTTGATGGGACCCTTGGCTAGAGAGCTCCATTATGTACAAATGCTGCATAGTTACAACCCAGTGCAAAATGTAAACATTTTATTGTGTAAGAGATCTATGCTGAAGTAGGAAAGATAAGAAGAGTGGTAATGGTCGTCTCTGTTGAGTTGTGCCTCAAAGTTTATCCTGCTGGTTCTGGTTCATCTGTTTACGGTTTCTTTTCATTTCAACCTTTTCACCTACAGGATGAATTAGCCAGGGTATTTGTGGCAGTATTTGATGCTAAGCATCTGCTGTACCAACTTTTGTGGAATATGTTTTCAAAGGAGGTGAGCCATTTAATCATCATTTGTATTGTGTAGTGTTGTGTAATGGGGTGTTATGTTGTGTGGTGCGGTGTTGTGTAATGGGGTGTTGTGTAATGGTGTGTTGTGTGGTGGTGTGTAGTGGTGTGGTGTGGTGTTATGTTCTGTTCTGTAAAGTTGTTGTTAGAAGTTAAAATGAGAACTTTCTAAAAAAATGACACTTAGATGTATTTTGTAAATGAAATTGTATATTTGCTTTGGGATGTTTTATTTCTTTGGCTGTAAACTTGCTAAAAGCAGGGTGAAATACTTTAGTATAACAAGTGCAAGGGATATTTAGGTGACATTTTAATCTAATGAGCATTAATTAAAGTTGAAAGAGTTTAGTTGGATTTTCAATCTTCTATCTAAGATCACTCAGATAGATAATATAAAAAAATCATGTTTTTTGGTTCCAGAACAAAAATACCCCAAATCACTCAGGATTGCGCCTGCTAATGACTAATGTTTCACTTCACAAAATGTATTTTCGTAAATCTCTGCAGTAAATTATTAAGAATTGCTTCCTTGTTCTCTCTTACATTTCAGGTCGAGATTGCAGATTCCCTGCAAACTCTGTTCCGGGGCAATAGCTTAGCAAGCAAAATAATGACATACTGCTTTAAAATGTATGGCGCCATCTATCTGAGAGGTCTCCTCGAAGGCTTGGTCTCCGATATGATGTCACCAGACTTGAACGCTATATCATACGAAGTCGATCCCAAACGGTAAAAGTTTTGTTTTAACTGGACTGTGTTGATTCATTCTAGCCAAGATGTAAATTGTAATTATAAAATAGGGCAAAGAGATGTGAGTTCTGTTTGTTGCTTTTGTTAAGGGAACTATTTAATGTATTGTGATGCAAGGAAGAAACTTGTATTTATTAATGGGAAACCATATAGTCATGGAGAGAGCCCCTGTTTTGTCAATACTTGAGAGGAAATTAGCCTGTGATTATGGAGATCGCACCATTTCTATCCACAAATTCTACATCCAACTTAAACATTGAGTTGAAAAAATGGGATATATGGAATGGTTCTCAATGCATATGTTTTATTCAGGCGTCTTTAATAATAATAGTAATAATTTCATATTTTTACATAGCACCTTTCCCAAAGGCTCGAAGCACTTTAGGTTTACTTTAGAGAATAGAGGGAGTGTAAAGACTCCCATTTTGTTTTGTTTTTTCAATTAAGGTTTGTTTATTTTCTTCATCGTTTTTTTGAAATCTCTAGAATGGATCAAGATGAAAACCTTGAGAGAAATCAGAGGAACCTGATCGAGCTGACGGAGAAATTCTTTTCAACGATCATCAAATCAGTGATCAAGTAAGTGCTTCTATCATCGATTTGTCTAGAGGAATTTTGTATTTTAAAGTGAAATATTATGCATTTAGTGAGGGAACTCGTTGGTCCTACCTCTGCTTAGAGACCTGTAGTTGTTGGCTCATTACTGAGATGGAAATTATTGAAAAATCTCAATACTTTCTTTTTTTGTAATTTTCTGTTTTGTGACTTTTACACCAATAAATACTTATATTTTCTTATAGAAACTAATATTGTTCATGTGACATATAAGAATGACTCAGCCGTAGCTCAACCAAATGTTGTTTCGTGTCGGCCAGGTGTGATCATTTCACTTTTGTCAGAATTAATTTCTATCCACACTTGCGAGCCTGTTATTTGATTTGAATTATTAAAAGACTTGATGTGAAAAGTTTTTAAAAATGCTAAAAAACAAATGGAAGCTTATGTGGTTAAATTTTGCTACTTTGTATTTCACTGAACAACATGTTGCTGGCAATTTTCAAACCTATCTAGTTTTCTTGTTTTATGCTTGACATGTCAGTTCTCTGGTGTCTATAACTTTTGGATAAAATGGCGAGAGAATATATATGAAGATTTCTTCCAATGTTATAATGAGAAAGATGATGGTTTCGACATCTGGTTGGTGGTCAGATTGCAGCGTGTACAATTGCTAGAAAGTTATAACCAAATTTTCATCTGAAGAGGAAAAGGCAGTAATGTATTTATGTAGAGAGGAAGTAGCAGATACAGCCAGAGCTGTTGTTGGGTTTACTGATACAACCGGTTAGCTTTGTGTCCAATGTTAACATGGAAATGTGTATAAATAATCTTGTCCACTTTGGTTTAATACTGAATCCTATGTTCCTCATGTCTTCTGCAGGTTTCGTATAAAATATTTTTTATCCACTTTGGTTTAGTACTGGATCCAATGTTCCTCTTGTCTTCTGCAGGTTTCCTGCCCAGCTACGCAGCGTTTGTCACTGCCTGTACCAGGTCGTTGCTCAGAGATTTCCCCAGAATGCATTTGGTGCTGTTGGAAGTGCAATATTTCTAAGATTTATCAATCCAGCAATTGGTAAGATACTAGTAACAGTGGCCTCAAAGAATGGTTTCCTCCCTATGTTTAATGTACAAATGTTTTATGAAATGAAATGTTGTTGTGGAGTTTATCTGAAAGGTATGAAAGACACCAAAACCACAATGTCCTGAAGTGAACCTTAGATTCCTGGTATTCAAACTTTTTTTTGCTCAGTCTTGCCAATATTCACTTTCATCTTATCGTCGACCCTCCAGTGAGAGATGTAGTGGCCAGAGGAAGGGCGCCGATGGCAGGAGGCAGTCCCATCTCTCTTGGGAAATTTATTATTTGGATGTTGGTGCTTAGTTGCAACATGGTGTTATATCTTGCAACTGTTTGTTTGAGTGTGTAAGAATTTGTTGGTGGCCATAACAAGGGTCGTGACCCCCACCGAACACCAGGGCCTTGGATTTCAATGGATGATACTCCATTATTCACTAGCAAATATGCATCTGTTTTGCTTGCATCAGTTTGCTCCTAACAAATATTTCAAATTTCAGAAGTATGAATATAACTAGATATCATTACATCGCTGACCAAAACAAAATGGTTAATTTGGATCGCCTCCAGCTGAAATGGCTTAATATTAACAGTTGTTAGAGAACATATACAGAACTTCTGACCCTGAGTTCGTAGGTTCAAACTGCAAATTGTTTGAATTTTTTTTTCATGATTTTGTTTCTTTATTATTTCCCAGTGATTTGTTCATTCTCTTTGCATGCCATTACTACTTTTATCTTATTAATATAAGATATATTTTGCACTCATCTTTCTCTTCTTTGTGTTTCCCGCGATGCAGTATCACCATACGAGCATGGCATAGTCGAGCCCAAACCATCTGCTAGAGTCGAGAGAGGATTGAAACTCGTCTCCAAGATTCTACAAAACATTGCCAACCACGTTTATTTTAAGGAACAACATATGACGGAGTTTAACAACTTCCTGAAAGATCACTTTAAGGATGCCAGAAGGTAAATGAGAAGAATACAAAGGAAATCTAAATAAAGGGAGGGTAGATTGATGTGTGTGTGGGGGGAGGGGGGGGGGGAAGGGGGGATGGGATGTACAGTGTATTAGAAGTCTATCTTGATGATGGAGCCGAGAGATTGCTCTTGCAAAGCTATGAATTTTAAGTCAACCATTTTTTCATTTAAGAGATATCACGTTCAGAGAACCTCTATTTTTAAACAACTTGAATCAAATTTTTTTCCCTTGAAAAATGAAGAAGTACAATACACTAATCAGGTGATTTAGATAAATGTTGTTGGTTTTACACAGTTTCTTCCATGAGATCGCCTCAGATAACACTCTACCAGACACTACCAACACCAGCACAGCTTTTATCCTCGAGAGTAACATCCTCGCCCTCCACAGACTCCTTTGGAACCACCAGGAGAAGATGGGCGCTTTCCTTTCCAGTAGCAGGTCAGTCAACATTCTCTATGGTAGCCTTGGTAACCAGAACCGTGCATACGAATCACAGACATCTCTGTGGTAGAATGCAACTTCCTGCTTCTCAATAAACATCATTCTTAGCTTAAAAATGCCTTTCATGGGTAATTTTTCCTTTCATGTACTACGTTTTCACCAGAAGTTGTTGAATACTCGCAACTTGGGGAAATTTTAAATGGGTCCTCATCTTTGACTGCAGTCTCACCTTGTTCCTTTGTATATAAGCTTCAGTGAAAAAAAATCATGTTAAATGTGAAGATGATATCATTTGCTGATTGTCCCTTTCAAAATTAATGAAAATCTTCATGATTTTGGAGAAACATTATGTCTGTTGATATTTCAAGAAGGTGGCTGTGATTGCGATGTTGTGACCACTTTCTCCACGTCATGATGCAAACGACATTTTATTTGTAGAGTCATTTGTCCCTGAGATGAAATATCATTAATGGCCAGTAACTTATTAACCACATGCCTCAAAATTCTGGCCACTGGCTAAAATACCAGTGGATTTTGCAGTTAGCCAGGAAAAGTAAAAAGGCACTGGGCACTAGACATGAACATAAACATGCGGTATTTGGTTAACATAATCGTCAGTCAAAGAATCTGCATGACTTCTATAGCTAAAATCAAGCCCTGTATTACTGCTTGTTATCAGCAAATATTACTGAGCCGCTTTCAAAAGTCTGTATGGACACCAACAACTTGATCTTAGCCGGTTTATTTCTTTAAAGCCCTTGCAATTTATCTTGTAACCAAGTGGCTAAAAATTGTAGGCCTTTTGCTGTGAAACTATATTTTGTGGTCAGTTATGATTATATATTCCACTCAGGATTCCGGCTGAGAGGGTTGTTATTTCTGTTCTTATGTCTCATGTTTGTTTTCTCATGTTTGTTTTCTCTTCTGAGAGGGATCAGCTTTTTTTTTCAATCAATGCCACATCCTCTCCTCATGTCTGTCTTCCTTTCACAGAGATCACAGAGCAGTTGGTAGGAGACCGTTCGATAAGATGATCACCCTCCTGGCTTACATTGGACCCCCTGAACATTCCAGATTAGCTTTAGATTCACAGTAAGTAAATCGAAGAGTGTTACCAGTGAAATGAGGAGAAAAAATAACTCTTAAGCCTTAATTCTCTATTGCTTTCTCCCACCCCCCCCCCCACCCTCTCGTTAGTAAAACTGAAAAGGAACCGTTCGAAAAGTTTCACATGAGCCAAAAAAAAAAGAGAAACTTATATAAAAAAACGGAAACTTGACTAAAATTCCCTGCAATGACAAGTTTCAAAGATAAGGTCAACCCGTTTCTTTTATATTTTTATTTATAGTTCTACTTCCTAAATTCATCACTGTCCACTTGATTAATATACATAAAATAATAAACAAAAAGATTTCATGAGCTATGAAGCGAAGGTGTCAGAGATGGAAGGTACTACTTACTCTACTGGTTCTTTCTGTGAGGTTTCCTTTTTCAAAATAACACTTTTATGATTCAAATATGTTGATTCGATTAAACTGTCTGTGATCGATTTTTGGAAAATTTGGACAAGGAACGAGTTTCTTTGTAACGGCCAATATTTTCTGACTTTATATTTCTTTGTGTGGTACTTATAAGCATGCATCTGTGCCGTAGTCAACAGTTTCAGTTTAAAAAGTATGTCAGCTCCGCAAGTCAGTCGTATCTTTTCAATTCCATCACCAAATCTTCGCCTCGTCTAGGTAACTCTTACCGTTTCAGCTGCCAGTGAGGTGTATCTTTAATTACAACCCAAACTTTCTTACTTCCTCCACTTATGTTTGTTCTGTTTTTGTTTAATTATCCTAGATGGGGCAGTATGGACTTCACCAGCAACAATTTCGACGACATGTTCACGAGGCGGAACTTCCATAACGAAGAAGATCTGAAACACATCAAAAGTCTGAACATATTCTACCAGGAGGGGTTCAGCAAGGCCGGCCATCCTGTCTTCTATTACATCGCCAGGAAGTACAAGTAAGTTCAACCAGGTCAAAGGTCGGGACATCTCTGTCCGTTCGCATCAGGTCATGGTATGATCTGCTGGATCGTCCCCTTTTTGCTATGAAATTCTTTCGCCTTAACGTTAGGTGAATTTCAACTTTCTCCCGAGGGAATCACAAGTGACTTTTTGTAAGGTTTGAGAATGTTCCGATGCTCATAGGGTTGTTAGGTTAAGAGACATAATGACATAGTAACAAAATCCATGTTGGTCTGTATGGGTAAGTTACTGAAATGTAAACATTGTAAGTGTTCATACCTTGATGGTCTGGGGTGGTGT
>KN888302.1:0-16167 GCA_000934455.1 Apostichopus parvimensis | reverse complement strand
TAACCTGCATGGAGAAGACCAAGATTATGAGTCAACATGTCCTCCTGAACGACATTTATCATGCTTCTGAAATCAAAGAGGTAATGTATGTTATCTGGGGTGTTCATGGGTTAATAGGGTAGGGATCAGCAGCGATATTGCACCAGTTAGGCTACTGATCTCCCTTCCTCTACCCTCCCACCTTCCCTCTCACATCAAATTATTGCCCATTCTGTAGAGTTAATATATCATTAATCAGTACAAGGTGAAGTTATAAATAGCCACATGTGTGCAAATGCTTTCACCCTTGCATTCCCACACTGCTCACACTTCGGTCCAACTTTCATCTCCGGTTGTGCCACAAACTGCCTGATGTTGCTTGACAGCAAACTCTAACTTCTTCACTTTATTATTTATAAAAATAACTTTTTCCTTAATTACCCTAATGTGACTAAAATGCAGTAGTAATTTGCATTGTATATGCAGATTTTGTTTTGCCTTTTGACTTCCTTACCCCCCACCCCCAAGCTATACCATGGATTGGCCTAACTGGCCAAGATCAATGTTAACATTTTGAATGGATTGCCTTGGATTATCTTTGTCATAGATAACTGTTTGACAAATGGGCCTCTGTTCTAGGTAACTTTCATGGATGAAATACCCAGCTTTTCCATCGTTCCTTACCTAACTTCCTATCTTATCGTCTCTGTTTATTTAGGTAACTTTTGTGGATGAGACCCAGTTCACAGTCTTCCTCCGAGATGGTCGGATGATATCCTTCATGCATCAGGAGTGCGAGGAGGTTGCGAGGACGATTCAAAGAATCAAGACTAAATGGGAGAGATCAAGAAGGGTAGGCTCACTCATATCAAAACACATCACAACACATCACGACACATGTAACAACTTAACCTAAACAGTATAGGCACCATGTTAAAAGATTGACGCTGAGGGGGCTGCATCCTTACTGCAGCCAGGCTGCTTAGGATGTAATCTTTTGTGCTGTGCAGTCTCACACCATAGACACTGCTGGTCTGCACAGATAATCTGTATTGTTTGATATTGATTCAGCTTTGCTGCAGGGGATTTTTGCAGCTGCTGCAGCTTTCCTTTATGATATAGTGCCTAACTGTAAATGCTCTGTTTCTTGTCTTCTTCAAATGATCTGTTGCCCCATCATTTATTCCATAATGTGTTTGCTCAATTGTTTATGCTTTAATTGCACAGTGAAATTGAAATATTGAATGATCAATTACTAGAAGTACTTAAAAAAATTAATATTCATAAAAAATGTCATCAAATTTACATATATTGTAGTAGCGTCAAAATGATGTAGTGTTTGAGAGGGTCTGATGTTTTGCTACCGGGATGTTCCTTAATAAATGCTAAACACTGATAATTATTGATCTGATAATATAGGCATAATTAAGATGACCAATAGCAAACATATCTCCTTTAAGTTCAATCCAATGTTTGAAAGGCAAATTTAAATTGCACTGGTCTTTGTTTTTCTATGAGATTAAGACTTCCATAATATTGTGTAAATGAAACATGAAAATTGATTGGGAAATTACCAGCACTTGTTAACCCCAGCCAATAATTCCTTTGCTCCTAACCATCAACCCCCCCACCCCTTTTTTTCCATTTTTGCTAACCCTTCTCTCCATTCGTTCCCTTTGCATTACAGCAAGGTGCACCTGCAGTGCATTCCAAAATTCGACCTAAGGACGTACCAGGAACAATTCTCAACATGGTATGTTTATTTTCAGGATTATATTTTTTTTCCAGACTGTAAATGAATGACGATGAAGTTAATCAATTTGTGTCCTTTTTTGAAAGCATTTTTAAAGCTTTTAGTGGCTCCTTAGACAATTCTAACAGTATTTCTTTCTTCTTCTCAGACTCAGTTGGTAAACCATGGCAATCCTGTTCTTTCAAAATTGTATAAATTCTTTGCGTTATTGTTAGAATACCAACTACGTTCAGCCACTTTCATCGAAAGGGTATTTCTTCAACTTGAAAGTTCCAATCACATGTTACCTACCATAATAGGTGTGGATGTTTTTAAGGATATGTAACAAAATTTCACAAAAATAAAAACTTGCCCAACTATGACTATTTCGATATTGATCTATGTTATGTTTGAGTGATGTTTGATGAATCTATGCATCAAATAATATGGATTGTTGAATGCGAAATCATGATGTTCATATGTGTTTACCTACTGTCGTGTCTGTTTGGTAGCCCTACAAATTGACCTTGTGAAGGTGGCCACTACCATACAGCAGTTTATGCTAAAGATTGTTTTTTTCCCCTCTCAGGCGCTTCTGAATCTTGGTAGCAACGATCCTTGTCTGAGATCCGCAGCCTATAATCTGCTCTGTGCCCTGACCGCGACCTTCAACCTCAAGATGGAGGGTCAACTCTTGGAGACCTCTGGTCTATGTATTCCAGCAAACAATACCATCTTTATTGTATCAATTAGTAAAACCTTGGCAGACAATGAACCGCACTTAACACTAGAGGTAGGTGGTCATATTAATTTATTAATTTATGCAAATGACTCCATATTTACATGATACATTAGTAAAACCTTGGCAGACAATGAACCCTGCTTTAACACTAGAGGTAGGGTGGTAATTTTAATTAATGCAACTATGCAAATGACTCCATATTTATATGATACAAAAACCTTGGCAGATAATGAACCGCACTTAACACTAGAGGTAGGGTAATCATTTTAATTAATGCAACTATGCAAATGACTTTATATTTATATGATACATTAGTAAAACCTTTGGCAGATAATGAACCTCACTTCACACTTGAGGTAGGGTGGTCATTTTAATTAATGCAACTATGCAAATGACTCTATATTTATATGATACATTAGTAAAACCTTGGCAGATAATGAACCAACCATAATAAGAATAGTCCAGAGGTTTTTCAAGTTAGTGGTAGATAACCCCCAAACGTACAAAACAACTATTTTAGCCAACACGATAGGCAAGCTCATAAATTACATTACTATGGAGTTTTAATATGGTACAGCATCGAAAAATATGTTGTCAATACCAGCTCAGAGAGCTGCTTGAAGGATATGGGCTTATTAAAATGTTGTGGTCCATTTATGTGGTATATAATGCACAATAACTTTGAGACAATGTGGTATTTTTCTAACACCTGTTCTGCTGTCTCATTTCATGTCATTCCTCGCAGTTCCTTGAAGAGTGCATCTCGGGGTTTAGTAAGATCAGCATCGAGCTGAAACATTTATGTTTGGAGTACATGACTCCTTGGTTGAGAAATCTTGCCAGGTAGGTTGTAAGCTTTCGCGCAATATATGCGTGTGTGTGCGTGTATGTATGTACTGTTTGTTACCCTATACCAAGTCCATAATAATGGCAAAGAAAACTTATGATGGTGGTATGTTGCTTTGTATATTGCAAGCAGCATTTATGCTAAAACGTTAAAGGTTTACAGTCTTGTATCAAGGCCAGAGCCTTCTGACATGACTTGTTCACACGAACACGAACCTTTTTCATACAGCCATTAAAATTGTGTCATACTGCCATTTGGATGGTATGTTATGGCCATTCAGAGTATTATGGGAGTTCAAAGTGTTTCTTACACCCCTTTTGAAACTGTCCATACAGCCATTTGAAAGTTTTCATACTGATGGTTTTTGTAATGGCTGTTCAAAGGGTTTTGGTACATACACAGAATTCATTTTGTATATCTAAAATCAAATAAAGCGTAACAGATAACTGCATATCCCAAAGCAAACTTAATATGCAGTTTTTTATGTGTCTTTTTTTGCCAGATTCAGTAAAAGAGCAGAAGAAAGCAAACGTTTTGGACTGACAGTGGTGCTGGATAAATTGATATCAATGACCATTGATGAGGTTCAGATGTACCCCTCCATCCAAGCTAAGGTTTGGGGTAACATCGGCCAGGTAGAGGACCTCATTGACTGTGTGTTGGACAGCTTCATTAAGGTAAGACTGTTGCATATTCAGTATGCTAATATTGATGCACAGGGATGTGCTCCACTGGGGGGCACTGGGCGGCTGCGCCCAGCAGTTCTGAATGCCGCCCAGCACAAACAGTATTTTAAACATTTCCGCCCAGCCCTTTTTAGATGATAATTTAACAAATTTTACCATAACCAAAATCTGGGAGAATACATGGCACAGACTAGGAAAAATAGCACCACCTAAGCATACTTACCCCACCCATGACATCCCTCTCCCAGGGTGTGGATCACACTACCGCACAATCTGCCCGGCACTCAAATGTTCCTGAGCACATCCCTGGATATATAGTCATTACGAATGCTTCTTAACTTAAAAGTTTTAAAATGTTAAATTTGACACTGTCGGATTTATACAGTCAATGTCTCACCAATTCTTAAAGATCCACAAGGTTCCTAAAACAGATAAATATTTTACGTTAGATTATGTGAATTTTGAGGTTTATCCAAATATGTGGAAGGCCTCGCTCAGAATGCTACACAGTAACACCCTAACACTTACTGCAGGTTGTAAAGAAATATTTCCAGATGTATTTTTTTTTCATATTAATTTAAAAATAACCTGAAAATTACAAAACAATACTTCACCAAAGCATCAATACATACATGATTTTACAGTTTTTTTGAGAGAAAATGACATTTGAAAACTTACCACAAACCCACAAACATTTTGAACAGTATGAACATGGTCGTGGCATCATTGATTCACATTGTCCAGACATCCCAAATTGTTTCTAGGACTTCTATAGCTGGGCCCTGTTTAGAAGGAGAAAAAGAAAAACTTCCTAGCCATTACATTGTAATATTATTTCAGACCATTTTACATACATCAATGTAGTGTCACTAAATATCAAGTATTTTAAATTATGAATGGAGTGTTAGATATTAAGTCGAGCGAAGTATAATTAACTAAAATAGAAGAGAATAAACGGTACTAGAATCTACTAAAGTAAATCAATAGGATTGTGAGGCTCAATCAACTTTACTTCTAAGTTATTTTATTCCTAATATGAGAATAAGTTGACTTTTAGCATAGAGATGGAATCGAAACAAATAAAAGGTTTAATCAGTGTAAGTAACTTGGAATAGCAAAACAATTTTCTTACGGGAGGGGGGGGGTGTGTGTTTTGAAGTCTTTGTTTCAATGCCTGCGAGTTTGTCAAAATAGACATCTGCACCCAGTCTCTATGGGGTATGTGGTCCATCAAAGTCAGATAAAATGGTCTCTAAGTGGTACGTTGGTACCATTTCAAATCTAAGGGGCACTCAAGTTTGTTTTTCTTCAAATGTCATTTTTACAAATTTTCTCTTAACCTGTAATTCATATGAGTATTCGTATGCTTTGGAAAAGTGTTGTTTTGCATTTTTCATGGTTTTTTTTTTTTCTAAATGTCATTTTTCCAAATTTTCTCGTAAGCAGTAATTCCATATGAGTATACATATGCTTTGGAAAAGTGTTCTTTTGCATTTTTCAGGTTTATTTTGGAATTATAAAAACAGGAAACAAACCTCTGGACTATTCTTTTAAGATACACAATAGTATTGATATATTATCCATTAAATGTATCATTCTATATTTGAATACCTGCACGTCTTTTTTCTCCCACTTTCTGTTTGTGTTCTCTAGACCAGTGTGACCGGTGGTGGGCAGCCCAGGGTGGAGGTGATGGCGGACACTGCTGTCGCCCTGGCGTCTGCGAATGTCAAGCTTGTGTCAGCTAAGGTCATCGATAGACTATGCCAGGTAAAACTTCCTTTGGATTGACAACCGAAAGATGATTTTTATTTTTATCAAAGGAAGCAAGTTTTTTCCTGTTGGTAAAACGACGAATATTATGGGATGTTTAATTTGGTGTGCGGCTAAGACACCCTCCCCGTTCCCACCCGCCCACCTGTCCCTTCGCCAATCCATTGAAAAATGTGAAGAACAAATGTAGGGTGTAGGAAAAGGTAGTTTTATCGGTTTATCAGTTTAGGGTCACTCGAAATAATGTCATCAGAGAAGTCGTTCTGTATTTGTCAGGAAAGGTGTTAAACACAAACTTGAGCCATGAGAGGGGTTGTCCTAGATTTATCAGATGGTGGTACCACAGACTATATCATGAGAAAGGTTTTCCTTTCCTTTACGAGAAAGGTGTACCACAAATTTCAATCCGTATCCGTGAGTGATGTTGTGCTACCATGATCAGAGAAGGAGGTGGTACCACAAATTAAGCTACAAGAGAGGATGTCCCAGGGTATAATTTAGTGCTCAAATTTTGTGTAGAAAGTTTGAAGGCCCAAAATGTTGTCTCTAGCAAAATGCTATTGTTTCCTTTGTACAAAGTTGATATATTGTTTTTGGCAAAGTGACCAACTTACTTAGCATTTTTGCTATGCAACACAGCATAAGTGTACCCTGTGTTCTACCTTCATCAGATAGGGGTACCACTATTTATGACATGGGAGAGGTTGACCTACTTTTAGCAGGTTACCATGGGACCCTTTATTCTTTTAAATCTATAACTGTAAAAAAAGGAAACAATTTTGGTCTTTAAAAACACACGTTTTTTGTTATTTTGATCTTTAAGCTCGTTGATGGATTCGAAAAGGGAATGCTACAGAGATCAGCAGTGACTCGTATTTAACGTTTAAACTGTAGATTTGGGAAATTGGGTCGATTAATAAATAAAGACATCGTTCTTGCTCTGTTTCTTAACTCGGCAGAAATTAAACAAGACTTGCCTTTCCCCGACGGCTACTCTGGAGAAACATCTGATGTGGGACGACATCGCCATATTAACACGCTACCTCCTCATGTTGTCCTTCAAGAATTGCCTTGATGGTGAGTGTTAACCGGTATGATCAGCGAGGCCGAAAGGCAGACGGTTGTACCTCCAGAAACCGTAATAACCTCCACTGATTTCAGTGTGCTATATATGATCAGCGAGGCCGAAGGCATATGGTTGTACTTTCAGAAACCGTATTAACCTCCACTGATTTCAGTGTTCTATGTTGTACCTTCAGAAACCGTATTAACCTCCACTGATTTCAGTGTTCTATGTATGATCAGCGAGGCTGAAAGCAGAAGGTTGTACCTTCAGAAACCGTATTAACCTCCACTGATTTCAGTGTACTATATATGATCAGGGAGGCTGAAAGCAGATGGTTGTACTTTCAGAAACCGTATTAACCTCCACTGATTTCAGTTTACTATATATGATCAGCGAGGCTGAAAGCAGATGGTTGTACTTTCAGAAACCGTATTTACCTCCACTGATTTCAGTGTACTATATATGATCAGCGAGGCCGAAGGCATATGGTTGTACTTTCAGAAACCGTATTTACCTCCACTGATTTCAGTGTACTATATATGATCAGCGAGGCAGAAAGCAGATGGTTGTACTTTCAGAAACCGTATTACCCTCCACTGATTTCAGTGTTCTATGTATGATCAGCGAGGCCGAAAGCAGATGGTTGTACTTTCAGAAACCGTATCAACCTCCACTGATTTCAGTGTACTATATATGATCAGCGAGGCAGAAAGCAGATGGTTGAACTTTCAGAAACCGTATTACCCTCCACTGATTAATTCAGCGTTGTATATAAACTCCCTTTAAGTCTTTTGTGGAAAAGATAAAATTATTGTGTTGACAAGCTTTGACAGTTTATGGCATGAACAACTTAGCCTGGATTCTTGTATGCAAACCAGGCTAGGCTAGGTAGATCTGCTATGGAAATGTCATAGGTCAATAACTAAGTGAAAAAGTCTTTTGGTAAAGTAACAGGATTAATGCAATAAAACATTTGTTTTTGGCAAATGTGTTACTTTATTTTTATTTCTTTTATTTATTCTTCCCCCCCCCCCCCTAAATGTTGCAATGATTTAACTGCATGTCATTAGTAAAGGTCCACCATCTGTTCACTTCATACTAGATGCAGTTGTTTGCTTGTGGAATAACTACAGTGTCATTGCATTTAGATGAACATTATTAAAAGGATTTATTCTAGCCCAGCAGGAAGATACAACCAGCTATTAATTCCTCTCCCCACCCCAATGATGGCAAGAACATTAAGACATAGATCAGGGGTTCCCTAACTGGGGTGCATGAACCCCCAGGGGTTTATGAGTCCATCCCAGGGGGTTTGGGAGATGTTTCTGAAAGTCAAATCTAGAGTACTTTTTGTTGAACTAAAATCTGATATATCATATAATTTAGTAATGTACAAAAGTCGTACCTATCGACAAACCCTTTTCGCGTTCCATACGCATATGTTGTCATAGTAGTACCGTACCGTGCATGTGATACTTGATCTTTTACGAAGCACTGCTATGCGTATTATAGTATAATAATGACTCAGATCGTGTCTCGAAAAGTTGGGGGTTCGTGGACAACTCTGACATCAACAGGGGGTTAGTGGGGGGATAAAATTAGGGAAACCCTGACATAGATTCTCATCCTCAAATTGGACTAGGGTCTAGCTAGATTGACGTCCTGTGAAACGGTCGGTGGTCAGCTCTTCAAAGGAAGTAGACTGGAAGTATTAGGCTATGAAACAGCGTTAACAACAGAATTCATAAATATCTCGTGAAATTAAAAATAAAGCCCCAACAGTTACTTGTTAAGTGGTAGTGTTCTGCCTAGTTCACAATGTTGACTTTGTTGGTAGGTGTTTGCAATATTCCTTTTGTATCGTGATTGTTCAAAAGCGAATCGGGAGGTTAATCTTTCAAAAACTTATTGATAATTTTTTACCAGTCAGTACCCTTTCATTTACTTCATGTTTTGTGGTTCTTTTTCAAACTGTGTTTTTTTTTTTTTTTTATACTTCTCTCAACAGTGAAGAACAACCTTCCAAAGTTATTCCACATTGTGGTGATGTTAGCTTCAACAGGTCCGCTTCCTCTCAGGGCATCCCTACATGGTCTAGTCATCAACATCATCCATTCGCTCTGTACATGCTCTCCATCAGAATTCAGTGGTGAGTCCCCACCCCCATTCCTTCCCCTGCCCCCACCATCTCTGAATGGGTCCATCATTTTTTTCAAAAGTACTAAAATCAGTAACAATGGACAGCAAACTTTAGTAGATATGACGATTAAACATATTTTGCTATTTGTTATAAGTACTGAATCAATTGCAATACAGATAACAACACAGATACACTTATGAGGACTTTTGTTAAAGATGTGATATGTGAATCCAACTTAGTGTATTCACGAATCTTGTGTTCGCAGTTTACATCAAAATGTTTGTAAGCAAAACGTGGCAAGGAATCACTGAGTCTGTTGGCTTTCTGGTTTTTAAATGGTAAACAACAAGAAAATTCTTATAATATGAAAGGGTAGGACAAAGACTTTTTTTTCACTTTATTGAAACAAAACCTAATTCTTTTGGATTAATCAGGAAAGCCACGCTTCAAAGTGAAAAGATTATCCCAATTTCTTTTTTTTTTTAAATTTTTTATGGCACTTAGCAAACTTTTGTTTTGCCTCCATCTTAGATGAAACCCAGAAGATCCTTCATCTGGGGCTGACAGAGTTCTCCTTGCCAAAGTTTTATCAGATGTTTGGCATCAGCAAGGTGAAATCTGCCGCGGTCACAGCATTCAGATCTAGCTACAGAGAGAGGCCGGCCGGCCAAACAGCAGAGATCATGCCCCTCAGCTATCTGGAAGCCATTACTGATGCATTGTTGGAAATTATGGAGGTAAGACATCTCCACCATTGGGTATCGTAAAAGCCTCCTCACCCACCAGAGGAACACGATTTATTAAAAGAAAGGTGACTTGGGATGGGAAGGTCAGTGTTATGATCTGATCAAACAGTGAAGGAACCAATGGTTGCTAGCCCTGTTCTGGTGTTTTTTTTATACATTATATAAGTCACCTCAGGCACTAGAGAAACACGATTTATTATAAAAGGTGACTTTGGACCTGAAGTCAGTTTTATGTTCTAATCAAACAGTGAAGGAACCTATGGTTGCTATCTGTTCTGGTGTTTTTTCTATACATTATGTAAGTCATTCATAGGCTCTAGAGAAACATGATTTATCATAAAAGGTGACTTTGGATGGGAAGTCAGTGTTATGATCTGATCAAACAGTGATGGAACCTACAGTATGGTTGCCAGCTGTTCTGGTGTTTTCTCTATACATTATATAAGTCACCATAGGTACTAGAGAAACACGACTTATTATAAAAGGTGACTTTGGACCTGAAGTCAGCGTTATGATCTGATTAAACGGTGAAGGAATCTTTGTGTGCTAGCAATATTTTCTTTAGCTTTTCTGGTTTTCAAGATATTCACTGTTCTTCTTTGGTTGACTCTCCTACTTATGTAAGACATGACTCATGCATATTAGCTTCACCTGAGCTACTTTTGAGTTCCTCATAAGTATAATGTACTACTTGAATGTATATTTTTCTTATATTACCTGATTTGATTTAAATAAATGTGTGGCTAGAAACTCAAAGTACAAAAAAAAAATGGGGCTAACTATTTGTGGGTTGTTCAAGCTAATGAAACCAGATGCAACCCAACGGTGACGTCAACCTCTCAGTTAATTCCTCATTTTTAATGTTGACCTCATAACTTGAATTAACCTTTAATAATGAATAATTATCTAATAACACAATCTAATAACGCAGCCTCCGAAATGTTCGTTTCGCTTCTTCGGTCATGCAGCAGCAGGGTATGATGTCATACCTATTTTAAGGGTAAGATTGAATTTTAAGGTTAAATTTAGTCATTCTTTGCTTTCCATTAAAAGGCTTGTATGAGGGACATCCCAGACTGTAAGTGGCTGCACGAATGGACTATGCTTTCATTTAAGTGAGTATTATTTAACTTTTGTGAAATTTAAACTGTAATGGACTATGCTTTCATTTAAGTGAGTATTATCAAACTTTTGTGAAATTTAAAATGTAATGGACGATGCTTTCATTTAAGTGAGTATTATCAAACTTTTGTGAAAAATTTAAACTGTAATGGACTATGCTTTCATTTAAGTGAGTATTATCAAACTTTTGTGAAATTTAAACTGTAAAGCAACAAATGTGGAGTTTGTAAATTCTTTTAAATTTTCTGTTTTATGTAAAAGTTTAGAGCGCCCGGACTTTTCGATCGGAGCAGGATTCTCTTCAAAGGGCAAACCGAAAAAAAAAAAAAAGCAGGAATAATAAGGACATATGAAAAGTAAACAGACAAACAGACAAACATTTTTCACTTTCGATACAACTAACAACTTCAAACCGTAGATAACAATTTAGCAAAATCGGACAAGGTGTGTCTGAAAGATATGAAGTTATTGTAGTTGGATCTACAAAGTTTATGTATTGTTGTATTATTCTGAACTCTAAACACTTAATATCCTCTGTTTGTAGAAATTTATAAGCTACCTGTAAAATGTAGTATTGCAATGTAGCGTTGGAATTAAACTTGGAAGAAGTGGTCGATGGTGAAATTAGAAAATTTGTAAGTTGGAGTAAAGTGTACACAGTCTTTCGTAGTAGAGTAGTTGAATGTACGTGTGAAGATACACTGCTACTATCATCCTGAATATGTGTAAAAATACACATTTTTACTATCATTTCTTCGGAGAAAGTAAACTCAATAAACTGTCAGAGTAAAACAACTTTATGAAAGAAATATTGCCACCACTTTTTTAAATTTGTTTTTTTTTTTATTTCCTACTTATATGTTTACAACACTGAGTAAATCTCCTGTCACATTGGCTCACATTTTTCTCTTCTCATCTTGTTTTTCTTTTTTTTTTCTTCATTTGCTCTTTTGCTTGTTCATTCCTCTCCAGTTTTGCATTTCAACACAACCCTGCCCTTCAACCCAGGGCTATGGTGGTTTGGGGTTGCATCAGTAAGACCTCCTCCACCAGTCAAGTCCGGGATCTGCTCCTCTACCTGGCCGAATCCGTACAGAATATGGACTGGCAGTCGGACCAACAACCCGGGGGTCTCATGCTGGTAGAGTCAATAGTCATAGCTCTCACCAGGCTTCAACCATTATTAGAAAGGGTATGTTAGTTCTCTCTCCCCTCCACCCCTCCCAACCCCCCCCTCCCACACCACCACCACCACCTGGCAAAGTAAAGAGAAATAAATCCAAATGTTTTCTCTCTAGAATGTGATTCTATAATAAATATGTTCCTTTGAGTTCGAAACAGCTGTTTTGATTTTACTTTTGATAAATGTCTGGATGAGGACTATGACGATGATTATGATAAATTAATTATATATATACTGTTTTGAGAAAAAAAACCTGTCTGTGCTATGAAATGTTGAGAGCAGTACGAAGTCATTGAACACTCGCTTATTACCAATCAAATGGTGGGACAATCTTGTAATACCCTGTAGGTTCAGTAAAATTATTGATCTAAGCGAAAAGTAACTTAAAGGTATGCTGTATTGGTCCCAAATATGCTAGATATTCAAGTATGGTCACCTGTGGTCAAAATTCTTAAACTGTTTTTAATACAACCTTCAAAGAAATTTTTCCTCACTGGGACATTCAGTCATTTTGTATGTTCCTTAAAAATGTCTAAGAAACCATTTGGAGAGTAAAGACCTCAATGAAAGTACCTTTTGCAAACTTCTAGCAATTATAGCATGCTATAATTTGAGGCCTATACTGACTACCTTTAAGTTAGTCAAGCTGTCAAATTGTGCGTTCGTTAATGTAAGCCCTTTAAAATTTGGATGATATTATTATATTTGTACCTCTTTGGGCTTTGCTGGCATTAAAATGTTTTTGGGCTGTTTCAGCCTCGTGACATACAGACAGACAGACAGATTTGGTTTTGAATATTACACTGCAGCTATTAATTATTACAGAATATATCAGCGAACATATGATTGTAATTTGCTGACCTTAGTTTTGCTCACGATTAAAAAGTGTGCAGTGCTTTTTTTTTCTGAGTAATATTAAAGAAGAGTTTTGATTACAATATATTTGATTTCCCATTTATATTTTTTTATTATTCACCTCTTTTTTTAGGATTCACCTCTTCATAAGCTGCTATTCTGGGTGGCGGTAGCGGTCCTTCAACTGGAGGAACAGTCACTATACGCTGCAGGATTGCAGATGATGGAACAGAATATTCACTGCCTGGATGAACAGGGAGCATTCAATTCTAAGGTAAAGAGGAAGACCCATGACTGAGGGCAGAAAGCTTTGTTTATTTGTTTCTTTGTTTCTTTATTTATTTAATGATATTCATATTTTTCCTTCATTCTGTTCACTGTGTGTACAGAAGTACAAACATTTCGTTGCTTCTTAGGTTTTTTTTATTTTTTAATTTTTTAATTTTTTAAATTTATTTATTTATTTTTTGGCATGGCAAAACAGTTCCTGTGACCATTGTCAGCCTCATAATTTCATATTAAGAAATTGTATGATTAAGAAATTGGTATATTAAATCCCTGTTTGTTTATTTACATTTTTTTATCATTTCAATTAATTTTGATTATCCATCACAAATTGATGTAATCCTTATCTGCCGTTGGACTTTTGACAGAGTCCGGAGAAGATCCTGATGCATGTCCGTGAACCTCTGGAGGAATGGCACTTTAAACAGATGGACCACGCCGTCGGCCTCAGTTTCAAGTTTAACTTCAACTTTGCCCTGGTCGGTCATCTCTTGAAAGGTAAATAGGAAATCTCCACCTAGACCTTAGATGATATCCTCATATATTTCAGGTCATGTCACCATACACAGATCAGATCTGCATATACAGTACAGATCAGATCTGCATATACAGTAGATATTACATGAGATCATAATTCCACAGATCAAATCTCCCTATAGAGTGCAGTCCACATTTAATGCAAATCAAAGCATTTGGTTATACTGTCTTCCTTGGGATATACTTGCCTTCGATACCTCTCACATTAAAGTTTTTGTTTTCTAGATACTGGCAGGATAATGGCAGGTTAAAGTTGCAGACATTTTGTTCTTCCAGTTTCCTTGAAAACTATTTTTTCTATCAACTGCTTTTCAAAAATAAGCTCACCTAGTATTTCAAAGCTGACTATGGTCAGCTTGCGGCTTTGATAAGCCAATCAGGCTTCTTCGCTAGTTCCTGTATCTAAAATACATACATACATACAAAGAGTATCAATAGATTTGCCTCTTAATAATTTCATACTGCCCTTGATCTGAAAATCCTTCAAAACACCTTTTTGACATTTTTAGCATTAATTATTGTGTCATCCTTACTGAAGCTATTCATGCATATTCATGATATGTTGTCTCTTCTCAGCCAGTTGGGACAATTCCTCATGCTAATACCACTCTAAACTGTACTCCAATATCATGCTCTCAAAGCACTGGTATTGACAGTACAAACAGTTCCTAACCCCTGATCTGATAGAAACATGATATTCAAACTGCTGGTACTGGCAATATGAGTGCTCTGAAAGCGGGACGTGACACTACAGTATAGAAAAAATTGTCCCAACTGGGTGCTCTTCTGACCACATATGTCTGTTGCTCTCTTCAGGTTTCAGGCATTTGTCACAAGCTGTCGTTTCAAGAACGATCCGTATTCTAAATCTGATGTTGGAGATCGTCTCCAAGCATCGTAACTGGTAACGTAATAGATTTTTGTTACTCTTAGTGATACCTTAGATTTTATGCTTATAGAAAGTAGCTCTCTCTCCTTGACTTGCAGAATAATAATAATATGGATCTGCTTTTTCTACAATATCTGGTGATTGGTTTTTTTTGTTGTTGGTTTCCATGCCCTGGCCCTCATGACAGTGCAGCTTATCAACTTACTCTGGTAAAGTTTTATTTCAGGAACAAGAAATGTTTGTTTCAGATTTTACTTTAAGGTAGGTAGGATTATAGTGTGTTTATTTAACAGTTGGCAGACACCTGGATATCTAGATGTATATTAATAGACCATTTGACCCTCCATCACTGGAAGAAGTGATGCTTTCGCTTTCCAGTGGAACAATGCACTCATCATAGCATTCTGCATAAGAGTGAATTCTGTGAGAAGTGAGGTAGAGTTGTGGAGTTTCTGTTGTAAAATGAATAACAAACAGCTCCCTTTGATCAATTTTAACAGTGGAGCATGAAATGTTATACCATCCCTCATGAGATTGGTGTCAAGTGGTCATTTCATGAGATTGGTGTCGAGAGGTCATTCTTTGCATCTTTCACTAAGCATCTCTTTGCTCCTTCTTATTTTCTCCGCAGCGATCAGTTTGATGTTAACGTGGAGAGCGTGCCGTACCTCGCGGCCCTGCTGCCATATTCGGAGGAAGTCAGGAGCCGATGTAGCATGAGGAAGAACTGTCCTCCGATCACCCCCGAGTCCATGGAAATTGACAACTCGGTCTTTGCCATGCCCCATTCCCAGCAGACGAAGTCACCCTCCAAGAAACTGAAATCGCCTCATCGTAGCCCAGGAGTCCAGAATGCCATGAAGACCCAGCGAAGTCTCGATTCGGCCATGCAAAAGCACAACGCGTCTCTCTGCATGGACAAATCTCCCCTGAAGCAATACAAGAGTCTGGACCTGTCCCAAGGCTCCACCACCAGTCGCTTGGGGAGGAGTCCCGAGATTGTGGTCAGCGGCTCGAGCGGTGACCTCACGCTCAGCGAGAGAAGGTTGCGGCACGAGAGGAGGACCAGCGGGGGCAGCAGCATGGAGGTCCCAAAGTCCAGAAAGGAAAGGAAGGTGTCGACACCGTCGGAAAACGTCCTCCTCAACGAGGAAGTCCTGACAGACACTAGAATTCAAGTCCTCTTGTTAACTGTTATGGTAAGATGGAAATCTGTGTCATGTAACTCCTAGGAGCTTGGTTTAGGAAGTGGGAGAAGCAGGGTGAAGGAAGGGTAGGGGTGGTTGCAGGCATAGACGAAGAGGGGATGTATAGCTGTGGGAGTGAGGGTTAGGCTTGCCTGAGGCAGGAAGTTGGGGGGGGGGATAGGAGCGGTTGTAGGCATAGGTGAAGGGGGATGTAGCGATAGCTGTAGGAGTAAAGGTTAGGCTTGGCTGCGGCAGGAGGTGGGGGAGGGTAGGGGTGGCTGTAGGCATAGGTGAAGGGGGTTGTAGGGGTAGCTCTAGGAGTGAGGGATAGGCTTGACTGAGGCAGGAGGTGGGGGGGGATAGGAGCGGTTGTAGGCATAGGTGAAGGGGGATGTAGC
>KN888301.1:25832-43878 GCA_000934455.1 Apostichopus parvimensis | reverse complement strand
CCCCCATAAATTATGAACGGACATTGTGGAGAGTTCACTAAGAGGGACAAACATGCTTTGTGAACGGCGGTAAAATGCATTCAAACTTCTTTAAGCATCAGCGACGATTTGAATTTGTAGCATATTTTTAGGAGCTACAAATAATGACCACTTAGTTTCTCGATATGGTTGGAGTAGGGATTAGATCTACTGGAGTAGAGGGAAAAGACATATGATTTGAATTTTTAGCATAATTTAGGAGCTACAAATAATGACCACTTTTAATAGTTTCTCGACATGGTTGGAGAAGGGTATGAATCTACTGGAGTAGAGGGAAAGGACACAACGACATAGCAAGAATGTTGGTGATAGGTTAAACATTGAAAAGAAAATGGAACATCATCATCTGAGATTACATCAATTTTATTTATTGTCACCAACGTGTACAGTGAAACATCTAAATGTCTTTTATATAATTTAAATATTTAGTATAAACATCAAAGCTAGATAAATTTTTTGCTATCTTGTAAGTACATACATCGACTTGATCATATGAATTCCTTATTTTTTCGTTTCCAGACTTCATTCTCGTGATTGGGAATATTATACCAGTGGATCCAGCTTGAGAGACGATAACAATCATGAGGATAAGCTGATTAAATTATTAAATTTGCATGATAAAACAAAACAATCAATCAAAGATCGGTGATATTATTCGGCAATTATCAAAAGCATAAATGGTAAAGAGAGTATATGGTGGATGGTGTTAGTGACATGCTAATAATTAACAATATTTTCTTCCATCAACGATTCAAATGGCTCAAATTTTTCAACGGCTTTCTTCTACTTATCGAGATGGTTTTTTTTTTAACGTCATATGGTTAAAGATGCGAGCACTAGTATAAAAATAACAATTAAAGTTCTGTTTGTTTAATTGTCAAACATAAATGTAGATTTACCAATTGTGTTTTCTTTTTATTGTACTTATCGTATGTTTTATTCCAATTCCTGCTGCATCACCAATATCCTAAAATGATTTACTATATTGCACAATTATTGGATCAAAACAACACTTGAAATTTAATTCCATCCGAGTTTAAAACAATCAACACTTTTACGTGCATCATATGTTTTTCTGAGATGTAGCAAAACGATCATTTAATATTTTTTGCATACTTCTACTTCCGAGAAACATTAATTTCCATACAACTTTTCTCAATTTGAACTACTGGTAGGGCGAGGGAAAAGGGTGATGTAGGATATGGGGGGTGGGTGGGTGGGTAGCTAGCAATATAGTAAGTAAACTCCAAACTGATAACAATGTGCAATGTCGAAATCTTAAAACATTTGCCCCTATGATTATCAATTCAACATGTTTAGTAATACCAGGGGTAACATTTCTTTGGAGAAGCATGAAAAATGTCTTTGACAAACTGAGGTAAATGCTGAATTTTATGCGTTAATATGTTCTCTGCTTATTAGTTTATACTTCCTTTTGTTTGGGGTGGAGGTTAGGTTGTTGATACCTATTGGCATCTCAGTAGCACCAGACTAACATCAAAATCTGATCTATCCCTGTTATCATTGATTCTTAAAAAGAAACTGCCCTTTGGTGGGATGCTTTCAAATAAGCCAAGACATTTGTTCAAAACAGATCTTGGGAAGAAAAGTCCTCAGCTTAAAAAATAACATATAAAACAGATTTAGGATCTTAAAGATATCATATCCAAGGATGATACTAAACACTACCTTGACAGCCATTCATAAGTAAAACAACAAAAGGCAAAAGGCCAAAAAATAGGCCCCCCCCCCAAAAAAAAAACATGTGGGAATAAGATGTCAACAGTAGGCAGTGATTGGGGTTGAAACACTAAATGAATACATGTTTTTACATTTCTTAGACCCAGGCAAATTCGCACATCTCAAGATAAAGTTTACACGGTCAACCACTGATACACAAACACAACTGAACCTCACTTAAAGCTCCCCTGTTCTCAACACTTATTGCCATATTAAACTTAGCATAACCCCACCAATAACCTCTGCCACAGGCCATGTACAACGTTAAAAAAAAACTAAAAAAAAAACCTCTGCACATGCAAATATACATAGCTATTGTAACAAATCTTGATTATTAGAAAGTTTTCAACAATTGGTGGACAATTACAATATACCATAAGCTGTGAGCACTATTGCCAAATATTCTCGCTAACCGTATATGATTTTGATTTATTGTATAAGAAATTTTGTTTTATACTTGTATGTGCTGACATGTTATTAATGATGCAATTTCGATCGTTCTATTTTCCGCGAAAAGTCATTCTTTTTCATAAAATATATAAAATGAAAACCAAACAAATGAAAAAAGTATGAATCTGTCAATTCTCCCAGAAATGAAAGCACATACAATTTAATGGGCTGCAAGGATATATAATATGATCAAATTAAGCCCATTTTGTGCTGGAAATCTACATTAAGAGAAAACTTGACTTTACACCAATTTCTTTTCTAAAGATTATTAAACTATGGAGTAAGAATTGTTCACACTCGTTAAATCGTTCAGTTAGAACTCGTCAAACAGGCCATGTCACAGAGTTACAACTGTACAATCCACAACCCACCCGTAAAATGCATATTAAATCAACACTGGAAAATTTCATACGAGACATGAAATTTGATACAGAAAACCTTTGACATTTCTTTGCATACAAACAATAACCCTTGCTTGACCTTTCGTATGTCATAGTCATAAGCATGTTCGGATTCTACCATGTGATGGATCAACCATGTGATTTCATGCAATTTTTTTTCCCCAACTAAGCACACTAAAATAAAATGGCTTGTGAAATACTTAAATTCTGTAATATTTTAGAAAACTGGAACTTTGACTACTCGGTCTCAACCAATTGTGCCAAGGAACGAGCTGTTTTTCACAGTACTTTCACGGTGTGTACAATTGTAATTCAGGCTTTTAAGTTTGTCTCAGTTTACCTGACCCGCAACTACAACATGACACACATGTACATCTGAAAGCATCGACATGGCCTTTCCTTCGACCGTGACACCTACTTACACCCCCCCCCCCTTCTTTCTTACTCCTAATTTCCTTTGTCTGTAGGCTATATTCTATAACACATATATCAGGCACATTTAAGCTTCTTCCCCCACAAAGACATCTGTTAAATGACAACGAAAACAAATATAATGTATTGCTTTTCAATTTTTACCCAATGATAAACCTGGGACAAACTTAAATATCCATTTCAGTTTTCTCTAAATTACTAACTATTTACAACCAATTTTTAAATTTTTTAAATTTTCGCTGTTTTTCTCTTTTTCTGCTTTCTATCCTACATTCTACTTAAAATGATACACTAAATATCAACACCAGCAGCCTTCAGACATAATATGCTAGCTTGTAGACCTTTTACCTGTAATATAATTTACAACAAATATGAATATTCATACCTTTGAAATGATTGTATTTTGTGCAGCTAAATTACATTCGATCGATATATCGGCGGCAGCAAAAATATTCAAACACTGTAAATCCTTTAGATATGTCTACAGGACATGCTGACTTTAATGGAAAAGAATGAAAATGAAGACACTCATGTTTTGTTTATCTGTAGAGGTTACCGTGACGCTCACAAAATGTCTGACAACTATTCAAAATGCTCATTTCTAATTTCATGAATATTCATGACTCATCATCACAATCGACCCAGTCAGTTGGGGACAATTTTTTCTATACTGTAGTGTTATGTCCCACTTCAGAGCACTTGTATTGTCAGTACGAGCAGTATGAATGAATATTATGTTTCTATCAGATCGAGGTTAGGAACTGTTTGTACTGACAATATCAGTGCTTTGAGAGCATGATATTGGAATACAGTTTAGACAGGTATTAGCATTAGGAAATTGTCCCAACTGGCTGAATCGACCAAGCCAGTTGGTATAATTTCCAAGTGCTAATTCCACTTTATACTATCCTTTCATATCATGACAGTACGAACAGTTCCTAACCTTTAAATTCTGATAGAAACAGGACATTCATACTGCTCATACTGTCAGTATGAGTGCTTTGAAGCAGAGCATGAAAGTACAGTATGGAGAGAATTGTCTCAAATGGGTGAATTTACCTTGTGTAACATTTTCCAGTTAATATAAGACATTTAAACTGCTTAAAAACCAGGTCGTCAGAGAGAATGCAACATTTATCAATTTCTTCACATAAAATCCAGTGTGTCCCTGTTCGTTTAAGAAGAAAATTGCAAATGAGGAGAAGTTAAGCTGGAGAACATATTACTGCTGATAACTGATTCTCTAATGAAAATAAAATGTCAAAGCCATCATATTTTGCTTCCGCTAAAGTTATTTTCATCATCGAGATATATAGTACCATGTCAATGATAGATTTTGAATGAAAGGTGCCTGCCAAAGAGAATCACATATGCAGCCTGTCTTAGTTAAATTATTTGTGCTCTTGTTTCACAAAATATGTATCTCTTATTCCACAAAATATGTATCTGTCCATTAGTGGGTCCCTCTGTCATCTACTAAAAGGCTCAAGGAAAATACCACTTTAGTTTAGATTGTCACCAGCACAAACAGTGCACTTAACTGTTTTTATTCCCTTTTTTCAATGGACATCTAACAATTCAGCCTCAAATTTGCCTGTATCTTATGGAAACATTAAGGTGCCATCCAAATGTAAAGATGTTTTTGTAAATATAGCAGCGATTTTCAGGAAGTTGAATAATCATGCAGTTAATATACTAACAATTGCAACAAAATGAAAAATATTCCTAAAAATCCAAATAAAAGTGATCAATTCAACATTGTGAGCTGCAAAATGGCCAAATTATTATTGATTAAGTTTAACAATTTGCAGCCAAATGATGACAATGATCACTTAGCAAATCTCAACAATTCAATATTTGGCAGCAAAACATCAATTACGGCAAAATTCCAGGAAAAAGATCTTTACATATTTAAATGGCACCTTAACTCTCCCATAGTATCTATCCTTTTGCACACAAAATCCAGCCACATGTGCAGTAATAGGTTCTTCTACCTTAACTTCCAAACGCAATTTTTTTATTAAACTGAGCCATTGATCCATCAAATGACATCATTCTTGAAAACCCATAAAATAGAAAATGCAGACAAAGTTTCTCTTTCATAAATTTCAGAATGGCTCTTTTTTCATTTTCCAAAATTTAAAATTACAAACAATACATCTGTAAATAGATTTATATACAAGCATATGGAAGTTAAACAATGTACAAAGAAAAAGGTACACAAATAATTTTTTTTTGCTTTTTTCGTTGGAGTTTTTTCTTGACAACGGTATAACCATGAACAATTGTGTACGGATTAACATCATATGATCATCACTATGAGGAATGGATTTGCCTAATACCTTCTTCGGTCTCTCCAGATTCTCACCCCGATGTCTAACTCTCCAGATCGCGAACATCGCTCAGGAATGCCTCTGGCGTCAACAAGTGTGTGGAGCCTTGAAAATCAAAGAGAGAACAAAACCGCTCACAAACTGTTCACAAACTGTTCATCTACTGTATTGGAATACATATCAAAGTTATACACCCTGACATTTCGATTTCGATTATCTCCAATGGAATCAAAAACCAAATGAAAACAGACCGAGGAGGACAACATTTAAAGTAGACGGACAACTTAATTGGACCACAGAACAAAAAAGATAAGAGTCAAATTGGTGACAGAACAAAGGAAAGTGAGATGAAATTGAAGGAGATGCCTAGAAACCTGCAAAACTAACTTACATTTTAGTATTTAAAATCAAGAGAATCATCAGCAACTCCCAATTATAACAAGGTTGCAAAGAATGATATCTCGTTTTCTTCAGAGATCGATATTTATTTGATTTCATGAGATTGCATCCGCTCTTCAACATCTTCATAATGCAGGAAAAGGTAAAAGGTTACAATGAAAAACACAGATGAAAGGAATGACTGTGCATATTGTAGAGATATTGTGAGTGAATTTCCCCTTGTATCAATCCAGGCAATATGGTAGAAAGTGCCTACCCAATGCACAAATGAAAGGAATGACCTCACATATTGTAGGGGTCTTGTGAGTAAATTTCCCCTTGTATCAATCCAGGCAATTTAGGTAGGGCCTACCCAATGCTGGTCTCATATACTTATCAAAGTCACTCTGTTTACGACAGACCCTTTTATGAAAGTAATGACAACAAACTTGGATGTGAAGGTCAGAGAAAGGGATCTCGGATAACTGCCCCCAACTTCATGAAAATGAGACAGTATGCTACACGGGAACCTATCTTATGTTAACCCCATGTACTGTTTAAAGTTAGTCACTTGAACACTGCAAATCCCCCTTAAGATGTCCACATCTCCAACCACCCCTCCCTCAACTCCTCAACCCCCCTGCCTACCTTGCTTTCATCCACTAGTACCCATGTACCTCTAACTATTATTTACTGTCCTACTAAACACTTTACCTCAACTTCCCCACATACACAGACACCTAACACACAGCAAGAATGTAAATACCTACCGACGTAAACTTCCACATCTCCAACCCCCCTCACCTCCTCAACCCCACCCCCACTGCCTACCTTGCTTTCATCTACTAGTGCCAGAGAGCCACCCATGTACCTGTAACTACTATTTACTGTCCTACTGAACACTTTACCTCAACTTCTCCACATACCCACACACCAAGAATGTAAATACCTACCGACAAACTTCCACATCTCCAACCCCCCCTCACCACCTCAACCCCCCCTGCCTACCTTGCTTTCATCCACTAGTACCAGAAAGCCACTATTAACTCTAACTATTATTTACTGTCCTACTGAATACTTTACCTCATCTTCCCCACATACACACACACCTAACACACAGCAAGAATGTAAATACCTACCGACATAAACTTCCCAGTTCTTCTTGGAGCTCTCCTTGGAGACCTCTGCAGCAGCCCTCATCTCAGAGTAGCTGACCCCTCCCAGGACGAAGACGATGAGACGAGGCCCGCTCTTCCTGTCCAGGGTGTTCTTGTCTTTGTGCCAGTGGCCGTACCGAGCACTGATATAGAAGAAGAACGGTAAACGTTAACGTATACTAAAGATTCTGTCCTATGTAGAACTTAACAGACATGTGGGCAAATGTGTTCATTTGCGTGGAGTCTATCATGCTCAAATTGATTGCTTATAAGATAGAAAACTGGGTCTGTCTTCTACAGCTCAGCTTGGGGACAGTTTTCAAAATACTTGTACTTCTCTGTCCCATTTCAAAGCACTTGAACTGACAGTATGAATATCCCGTTTCTCTTAATTAGTGTTAACCTTCAAAGTGCTCAAATCCTTTCAAATCCTGAAAAATATTATATGGCTGCCTGTTTCTTTACACTTCCCTTAAAAAACCAAATGGCTTCTTCAAATCAAATAGTCTCCTCGAAGATAGAATAGATGGATTCCTCAATTGATGTACAGCCACTTTCACAAATAAAAAAGAAATACTATTTTTTTTACACGTTTTACATCATGCTTCAAATTCAGAACTATACACAAATATTTTGAAACACAATTTCCGGATGGAATTTCTACATGTTTCATTTCTAGCTACCACTCCTCTAGTCAATCCACTAAAGCACAGAAGAAATAGTGACCTTCCAATATATAATAATCATAATAAAATATAAATAAATATATATACAATGATGACTTTGTATGAAGCTTACCCCCGACAGTCGGCTTTCACAGTCGATATATTTTGGAAACTTTTCATACTTTGATGACCATGATGTTTTTATTGTTATTGTTGTTTGTTTAAGAATTGCTACTTTAAACAGCTTGACATCTGGAAATAAGTTACCATTGCCCAAAATTAAGAGCCAAGACTTACCTTCTTGCTGCAGCCCCTCCATAGGAAGTAGAGTTGGTTCTGCCCGACAGATACGGGTACAGCTTGGCATCGAGGGTGTCGCTGATGGCGTACTATCGACAGACAGACAGACACAGAGTATATTTGAAATCAGACACGGGGGGGGGGGGGGGAAATGAAACATTTTTATCCAGCAGCACAAATATCAGCCTCCCGCGAGGAGGAAACTAATGACGCAGCAGTTTATACTGAGTAAGAAAACGTTGGTTTCAATCAGGCTCTGGTGTACATGAAACATTTATTTATGGGCTCTATGCCCAGAATTAAGCCTGTAAGTTTAACTAATGTGTGCTGCATTTCAGGAATTTGCCAGTGGAAACTTGATATTTGCCAGCTTCATATTCTAAGCACTTCTTTTTTTTAACCAGTGGCTAAAAGTGTTAAATTTCAAGCTAAACAAAACTGAAAAAAAAAAAGTGGGGGGGGGGGAACCAATGATAAACTCATCCAATATATAATATTTGTTTTACAAAAGTGACAGAAAGTACAAACAAAATGTGTAAAGATAACTCAGGAAGTTATTCCCAAAACTTACTGGTTTTATCTTACTGGTTTCGAATTAAGTGGAAAAATATTCCACACAAGAAACGAACAAATTAGGCACTTTAAGTGGCAGAATGAGAAGGAGGGGCATTGACCGGAGGGGCTGGTCATAGAGGGCTCACAGTGTTAAAAGGTTACCAGTTCGTTATAGGCATGGTAGAACAAGAGTACTTAAGTCGTGGGGAGACAGGTAAGCGAGGAGTGAAGTAACTTTAACAATTTTAAAACTCTTATCAAGCTCACCTCCATGAGATCTTTGATGACTGGTGTCCTTGACAGCTGGTAAATGAGAGTAGTAAGGTTGTGGGGAGACAGGTGAGCAAGTAAATTTATATTTCTTAATCTTTTATCAAACTTACCTCCATGAGATCTTTGATGACTGGTGTCCATCTTGACAGCTGGTATGTGTTTTCTGTGATACGCTCCTTACGTTCCACCTGTCTGGGACGCCTGGCCTTTGACTACGGGCAAAGGAATAATACTTGCTTTAAATTCCAGGCGTTGAAAACCAAAATCCAATGTTGTAGCAGTTTTTCTGATACTTTTTTAAAGACCAAACATATCAAACATCATTGGTATGTCTGATGTTGTAAACTGATGACCTATTTGTACAGTACATATGAATTCAAATTCACCTTGTTTTGACTTCTTACTTACATCTTAGTAATTTATTATGTATACAATATATATGTATCTTATGTAATTTATTATGTATCTTTATTATGTATCTTAGTAATTTATTATGTATACAATATATATGTATCTTATGGATCTCATCTGGATATGTCATTGAAATTTCAAAATTGGATTTCACAAAAAACTATGAAACATTTTCTTCTTCAAGATATGATTTGATAACCAAATTCCAATGTTAAAGCAGGTTTTCTGCTTTTAATTTTTTTTAAGGCCAAACATATCAAACATCATTGGTATGTGTGATGTTGTAAAATGATGACCTATTTGTACAATACATATGAATTCAAAGTAACTTTTTTTTTATTACTTCTTAGTAATTTATTATGTATACTAAAAAGGCTCTGATCTGGATTGTCATTGATTTTTCAAAATCGAAGTCACAAAAATATGAAACATTTTCTTCTTCAAAGAGCACATGCTCATGCACAGGGGGATTAAGAGAGCTTCAAATCTGGTGTGGACATAACAAGCATAAATACACAACTATTTGCTGTTTATTCAACCGTTGTCAATGTTATGAGATTCAAGCAAAGAGAGATATAGTGAACTGACATGTGCATGTGTTGCATGCACAGAGAGCAAACTGAACGACTCAAAGCAACAACTTTTTCAGTTTTTTAATTCAACCATTGTCAATGTTACTAATCAAAAAAGTGATTAAAACGGTACATATCTAACTTACATCTTGGAATATTTGTACTCCGAGAAGTTTCATATTGGTCACTATCGGTCGTTCTGGCTCTGGAATCTGGGCGTGTTGGATCAACTTGCTCAAGTTCTCTTCGCTGATACCTTCATGGGAAGAACGAAACAGGAAACCTCTTACTATCTATGGCTACCTGGACAAAATAACAACAGCCACAACTCAGACACGACCAGCGAGGAGAGACCATATCGTTGTGTCTTGTTTAACCAAAGATGAAACCAGAGGGAAAACCCCTCCCAGTGGTTACTTGCCTTTAAATACATTACATATGCAGCACAAGAGTAGTATACAAGCTGTGCAGGATGAACCCTGGCTGAAGTTCACACTGCACATACCTAAGCCGACCTATGACCTCCAACTAAAACAGCAAGGAGATTCTACTACAAATTGGGGAAGTTTCAAATCTTCATTGAGACCTGACCTTTAGATATTTTGTAGGGTTTGAATCCTGCAAACCTTAAATGAGCTTTCCACCTATATCAAATTGTGTATTAACTTTACTTATCATTTGGGTCATCTATCATGCATATATAATCTCTTAGAAGGTAATGTTGTCACCATAAAGTACTATTGATATTTTGACATTTGGACATCTGCTGATCCCAAATGACCTTTGTCCTCCACCCAAAATAATACGTTTTTTTTTGTACTCACTATAAGACACATGCCAAATATGAGCTGTGATGTAACCTATCGTGGGATATTATACAATAGGGTTCTTGTACTCATTATGGGGGAAGCATATATGCTGAATATGAGAACTGCAGAGGTTACCCTATCTTGAGATATGGTGTTTAAAACTAGGGTGTCACATACACACACACAGGGGTTCCGTTTTACATTCTGACTTAGGATCCCATTGTTTTTTCCATTGTTAAATTTTTGTCATCAAAATGTGAAAAATTTGCTCTGCAGTAAAGCCTACCGTTTCTTCCGACTATGTAGAGGAGGATGATACGAATCTTATCGTAGGGTGATATTTTCTGGTTGAGGAGGATCGGTACGATGTTCCTCATCTGGTCTCGGATCTTGTCCCCCTCTGCGTCCGTACCGACGGCAAGGTCCTGCTCCACCTGGCAGAGTTTGTCCACTCCGTTCTGGAACTGCTTCATGCAATCTTCCGCCAGACGGAGTTGAGTCGAATACTGCGGGAGTTTACAAAACAGAAGAGCCCACGTGTTGATTGAGACTTGGATGGGGTCGAGAGACCATGCCGACAAACCGCGGAAAGTACGGTTTAACTTAACTTAAGTATCAGTATTGTGATAAGTTGGACACGGTGGCCCTGTGTTTACAAATCTCAGAATTGCATCTTCAAAGCCGAGATCGATCTTGCGGCAACGAAAGGGAAAACGGGGTGACTAATGGGTTTGTGGCCAGATGTCAAAAAGTTTTACGTTTTAACAAAGCTCGCTGACGGCTGGTGTAGTTGTTTTAAGTTACGGTCCTTGAAAATTTTTATTGACAGAACTTCTTATAAGCATCCAAACTTAATTCAGATGCACGGATTTTGAACTTCCCCCCTCCCCCCCGCCACCCCACTTTTCAAGGCCTTACAACACCTAGAAAAGAGATATTTTCTTTCCCGCTCTACTAAGGACCAGACTTTTCCCACTTTCCAGACCGCACGGTATTGTCTTAGGTTATGCGCTCCACCAAGTTAGTGTTCTAGACCTCCATTGAGAATCCTGTTCTACCAAATTGGTTGTCAACCAAAGATTCATTTCCACAGAGTGTGTCATAGCATACTTCGGTATTGGTTTTTCTCTCAAAAACCAACTTTTTATCTATCTTTGAGCCAACAACCCAAATCAGTTATCATTTTTCAGCTAGTAGTAAGGAATGAAAAATCGATCAAACTTTCGGGTCCCCTGCCCCCTTGACTTACCCCTCGAAGAACTTTTTGATACTGTGGCATTCTTTTCATCATCATGGAGAGTTCTCGCATTGTTGCCTGCAAGTTAAGAAATAGAAAAAAAATGTCACAAAAAAAAAACAAACAAACAAACAAAAAACTGTTATTGCTGATAATTTGGCAAACTTTTTTACCAAACCTGGCAGTCTGGCACATCCTTGAAAAAAAGAGTGCGGCAAATGTACAAATGAAAATGTAGGTCAAAAGTGGTCAAATATATGGTGAAAAAATTAGTACAGTTTTTCATGCTCATATTGGATAACTAAATATATGATTGTGTGAAATCCAAAAAGTGAATATTTATAAAGAACAAACTTTTTTGCAGGATGTGCTGTGAATTTGGTCCCTGAGATGGGACACAAATAAATTTCCCAATTTCACTATTTTTTATTATCGCTGGTGAATAAAACAAAGGATATAACACACTTTCACAGCAATTGGCTGCACATATAAACTTCACGTTAAAAAGCAATATTAAGAAAGTAGATAAATGTAAAAGTTTTGATGAAAAACGTAGGAAGTAAAGGCATGGACACCTTTCACAGCATCTACAAACTCACACAAATATCCATACGGCATAAAAAGCGTGCTTGAAGAAATTATTGAGGCTCGTACAAACCTTATCACCTGAACCCATCTTCTTCTCTTTTGCAAATTTCTTCAGCTTGCTGGTGATTTGTCTGTATGTAACAAAATAAAACAAGGATACATCATCCCAGGGACAATAAGCTTACAAAGTGATTCCTATTTTCATAAGAAATCTGATCCACTTTGCCAACGACCGGATATTCGTGTTTGCAGAGTAACATTTGCTGTGGTTTCCACTTAAACGACAATGAAATATTGGTCTTATACGGTCATTGGTATAGCCCACAGATATGCTAGAAAGAAAAGTTACAGCAACCAAAGTGCTTGTCCTTCGTCGATCATTTTTTATTGCTGCAAGTTTTTCTTTTTACCTCACCTGTGACATTTGAAGCTTCTAATTTAGCACTCCCTCAAAGGATGGGAAGATATTTGAAGAGTAAGAGCCCTCCCCCCACCCCCAGGAAATATGTCTGAGGCCTCTATCCAGTCAATGTTAAACATGATAACACTTGGTAGCATACACCATCACATGGAGAGGAAGACATCAATGAAAGCAAATCAAGTTTCTATTTTATAAGGATAGTATTCCAGTGGATGTTCCTTTTGAGTTTATAACCACTTTTGACGTTGGTCCTGGCACCTCAGTCCAGCCCTTTTTCGTTAATTTAATCCTCTCCCGATTTTCCTATAAAGAACATCCGTCCAGGATCCTCATATCAGGACCTCTAATTTTTAACAAAGGAAAATTTTTCCAAATACAAGAACTTTGTATTGAGATACACACTGCACATCAAGCAAACACAATCAATTGTTATTGCAACATCAAAATTTCTTTACAGATTATCTTCCTCATTATGATGTGACAAAACAGAGACTGTTTCAAATTCAATTAAATAAAATTTTATTGGCAGCGTGGACATTATCCTATAAAGAAACCAGAACTGAGTGAGAGTTCAGATACTACAGTATGTTGATATACTACAGTATGTTGATATACTACTGTATGTTCACATACTACAGTATGTTCACATACTACAGTATGTTCATATACTACAGTATGTTCACATACTACAGTATGTTGATATACTACAGTATGTTGATATACTACTGTATGTTCACATACTACAGTATGTTCACATACTACAGTATGTTCACATACTACAGTATGTTCACATACTACAGTATGTTCACATACTACAGTATGTTGATATACTACAGTATGTTGATATACTACAGTATGTTGATATACTACAGTATGTTGATATACTACAGTATGTTCACATACTACAGTATGTTCATATACTACAGTATGTTCACATACTACAGTATGTTCACATACTACAGTATGTTCATATACTACAGTATGTTCACATACTACAGTATGTTCACATACTACAGTATGTTCATATACCACAGTATGTTCATATACTACAATTTTTTATTAACGTTTACAGTACACAAGTTGACACTTGAGAAACTAGGTTCATATACTACAATTGTTTATTAAAGTTTCATGTACAGACGTTGACACTTGAGAACTACGTTCAAACACTACAGTTGTTTACTAAAGATTATGTATACGTTGATGCTTGAGCGATACGTTCATATACTACCGTTGTTATTAAAGTTTACAGAACAGATGTTGACACTTGAGAACTACGTTCATACACTACAGTTGTTTTACTAAAGTTTACAGTACATACGTTGACACTTCAGCGATACGTTCATATACTACTAGTTGTTTATTGACGATTACATCACACACGTTGACACTTGAGAACTACGTTCATACACTACAGTTGTTTTACTAAAGATTACAGTACATACGTTGACACTTGAGCGATATGTTGATGGCGGAGTGATGTCCAGAGTTCATCGTTCTCATCCAACAGGACTTCAGTCTCCGGTCCTGTGTTGTCCGATTCGTACCGGTAGACATCATTCTCGATGGAGAGGAGATCGTAAGCCATGGCCTGATAGGTCAGCTCGTGAAGCAGCGGTGAAACTACATCAAAGCCACGGTCAATGACAATCAATTGTGAGCGATGTTTCTCGGGACCCTACGAACAAAACAGAAACAAACGAACAAACGAAACGATCTCTTCATATGACTCTCTAAATGCAGTTAGTTCTGACTGATGGTGACATCACGGAGCAATCCTTTGAAATCTCTTCAGCGAGGAGAGTACCGAAGAATCATTATGAATGGCATCTCATACCCCATCCTCCCCACCCCCCTCAATGAAATGGCTATTTAAGGATTACTACAAACTAAGGACTGAATTGGTACAGCACAGAACTTCCATGAGGTCACCAGTTTGAATTCCTATGATATCCTAGTCAGTTTAAACTCTCTTCCCTTCTGGTTTCTAGGTTGTGCTGAATGGAACTGGGGCAGGGGTAGGGAGAAATGATCACTGGTCACACATTGAACAAGATAAATTGGCTGTTGGGTGGCAGCCCCTAGCGAAGGAACAGTCATTACACAGATTGCCACAGACATAAGCACTTGACACCTCATATGGCAAAGCACATGATTTGTACTTATGAGGTCACTCCTGCAAATCTGGCTCGAGCCAAACGGTTCTTTGCTTTTCAAAAGTTCCGGATAACATACAAAACATGGTGAAAACGATGCTTTAAACGATGTTATATTTATCAACGTCCCTTAGTGTTTTTAAACCTTGATCGGGTGGCAACTCCCAATTTAGAATGCCGCCATCATTGATGACGGAATAAATTTTGCAACGTCAGCAGAATGTATCTTACCTCTCCCATTGTGGGTTCATCTGCTTTGTATGCGTCTAGTTTGCTCTGAATGGCTTGTGCGACTTCCAAGTTCTTGTCGCATTCGCTGATGGTGATAAACAAAATGGAGGCATCAAGTGTTAACTTCACGAGCAACAAAACGTTATTGTCTTAGTACAAGTAAGTCGTGTCACACTCTTCAAGTTATTAACTTAAAAAGTTTTCAACTGCAACACAAAACCATATTTGGTAAATGGATGGAGACCGCAGGTATTGTCTCATATGTCCCCTTCCTACCTCCCCAGTGGTGTCAACCTCTTGAAGTTATTAACATAACAATTTTCATCTGCAACACAAAACCACATTTGGTAAATGGATAAGGACCGCAGGTATTGTCTCATATGTCCCCTTCCTACCTACCCTGTGTCACCCTCTTGAAGTTATTATCTTAAAAAATTTTCATCTGCAACACAAAACCATACTTGGTAAATGGATGGAGACTGCAGGTATTGTCTCATATGTCCCCCCTCCCCCCCCTTCCTACCTCCCCAGTGGTGTCACCCTCTTGTAGTTTTGAACTTAAAAAATTTTCATCGGCAACACAAAACCACATTTGGTAAATGGATGGAGACTGCAGGTATTGTCTCATATGTCCCCTTCCTACCTCCCCAGTGGTGTCAACCTCTTGAAGTTATTAACTTAAAAAGTTTTCATAGACAATTTTTTTTGGGTTCTACTGTCTGTTGTGTTGCTGCCTTACTGACTTAATATCTGTATTTCTCTATGTATGTCAAGATTTAATTAGCAAAAGCATCTTGAATCACAAAGGATGACGCAGTACCTCATTTTGTTTTCATGTATTTTTGTTTACCTTCGATAACGAATGGCTGGATACTCTCCGAGAGTTGCACAGATCGTGGCGATCTGCTCTGCGATACGCTCTATCATGCCGGCCCTCTGCTGAGTGCGAGATGCACTGAAGAAAATGTTGAAGCTTTCGGGTGAATCCAGAGAGAAAACCTAGGAGGGAGAGCAGAGAGAGAGAGAGGTGGGAAAAAAAAACACTGAGATTATAACACAAAATTTTAAAAGAGAATATAAAAATTCTCTAGAATTAGACACATAATAACGGGTGATTTTCTGTTGAACTCGTGTAACTGGTTTGAATGTTTTCTGGCTGTGGGGGGGGGGGCAAGTAAATGTTTGAGAATTAAGTGACCATTTATTGGACTTTCTAGCATATATTTTGGGGACAAATACCTGCCAAAATGAATTATACAAGATTGTGTTTTCCTACCTGTGACTCATATGGAAGGAATGCAATGTTGATCTCTTTCAGTGTCTTGATGTACTTGGAGGCAGCACTCTTGCATACCTCACTAAACAGCTGATCGGAGCAAGCTGAACCAGCGAGGGGAAAGAAAGGGAAAAAACATTAAAATTGAAAAATGACATCGAGGCAGCACTCTTGGGAACCTCGCTAAACAGCTGATCAGAGCAAGCTGAACCAGCGAGGGAAGAAAAGGGAAAAACATTTTAAATTGAAAAATGACATCGAGGCAGCACTCTTGGGAACCTCACTAAACAGCTGATCAGAGCAAGCTGAACCAGCGAGGGGAAGGAAAGGGAAAACATTAAAATTGAAAAATTACATCTAGGCAGCAATCAATCAATCAATCAGAAGACAATTATAAAGCGCCAAAGTCAACATAAATTGTCCAAAGGCACTATTAGCCTAGGTCATTGGTAACTTGTCACACCTACACACCAAAGTGTGCGCAATTCAATCAATCTCTCCTGGGGCACCACAGTGCACCGCAACCACGTGTCCCCCCGAGGGACTTCCCATAGGGTGCAGCCAGAAACCGGGGCATGCAACTATATTTACAAGTTACCTCGTAAGTCCCCATTTATACATCTGGGTGAAGAGAGGCAATGGAGATAAAGTGCCTTGCCCAAGGACACAACGCAATGATCTGGCCAGGGCTCGAACCTGTAATCCTTAGATCACCAGTCCACTGCCTCATCCACTTGACCACAACGCCCTCAAAGCACTCTTGCATATCTCGATAAACAGCTTATCGGAACAAGCTGGTCTGCACGTTCACATGTTACACAAATTTGGCAAAATAGACGAAGGCACGTTAATGTACGCTTTGTGTCTTCCTTGCATACCTGGATAGAATTGTCACATGTGGGCAGCAAACATACTGTACATACAATAACACATCCCAACTGTGTTTAATATCGGAACTTCCTTTTTGGTAAGTCTGTGCGGACTTACTATGGCGATTAAGTAGAGAAACAACTCTTACCTCCAGTGAAAAATACATGGGCTACCTTGTACTGTGGATTTAGAGGCTCCTTAAAGTCGTTGACTAATATGTTCACAGACTGTTGACAAGAATCGAGACAATAAAAGGGAATAAAATATATAAATATATAAATATACTGCCATCATTCTGAATTTGAAGTAGCTTCAAAACATTTAGAAGCATCTGTGAAGAAAAGCTTAATACATTAACTGAGCCATGACCAGTCTTCTCCATGGATACCGGCCATTATACATATTACTATTATTATTCTATATTTATTTAGGCAGAACTACAGCAAGTAAATTCCACAGGTCAAATATAACACTGAATTTTACTGTACACTGTACCGTTGTACACTACACTGCAAGCCTGTAGACCACTGTACACAACAAGGTACAGTACTGTAAGCTACAATGTAAACTGTACACAACAAGGTACAGTACTGTACGCTATGATGTAAACTGTACACAACAAGGTACAGTACTAAACACTACAATGTAAACTGTACACAACAAGGTACAGTATTGTAAGCTACAATGTAAACTGTACAAAACAAGGTACAGTACTGTACGCTACGATGTAAACTGTACACAAAGAGGTACAG
>KN888300.1:13916-24346 GCA_000934455.1 Apostichopus parvimensis | reverse complement strand
GCGCTGCACATCCTTTGACTCATTTGAGTCGTGGTGATGAGCTCGCAATTGCCGTCATTTGATTCAGTTACGTAAAAGAAATAGAACCAAAGGTAACAGCGAGAAGACTTCGAACAATATTTTTGTAGATTTACAACGCTGTGAAAATACGGACGACATACCTTTGCAGCAAGAATGTTTTCTTTACCCACAAGTGTACCCACAAAAATGCTACTTAAAGTGTCGTTAAATGTTAAATTATTTTCACTGGTAAACTAACCAAACATGATCAAATTTTACCATCGTTCCGGTCACATTAGCCTTCCACACCCCATCCCGCTCCTGCCTCACACTAGAAATGGATCGACTGTCGTTTTCCTTAATATATTCATCTTGAAAAACAATGACTTCCTGCAAAATAGAAGTTAAAATTGTTTCATTTATATTTGACTTCGGCAAGGCAATGTTCATGGTAAGATATTGAACCACATGTGACATCAGTACAACCTTAACAATGTAACTTATCCACGCAAACCTCACCCCCTCCCCCTCCCCTCCAGTCCAGTCTTGCCATGATATATATGGTGATGAATATCTCACACTCCAAAAATTGATCATGACGTTATGTATGCTAGTGTGTCCAGATTTACAGCCACCCCCCCCCCACCCGACTTCCCTTTCGTACTTTGAACTTTGATGTGTGTTCTGTTTGATTTGTTCATTAATTTAATAATTATTTAACACGTAAAACAAGGAACACTCATTACCCAATCATTGAACTTTGTATCAATCTGATACTATTGCTTGCTTAGGATGAATTGCCACAATATGTCAGCTGGCGGTATACCGTAAACAGCGGTGTTAATGAGACGATATATATCTTTTACTGCAAGACCACAAAATCACACCATAAAGGATGAAATAAGCCATTTATATAACTGCCAGACATCAATATAGGTCAATGTTACGACCTTTAGAAACTGAGTCAAAGAGAGTGAAAACAAGAAAGGATTGAATTCTATGTCAAAAACAAGTATATGAATGAAACCATTCACAACATAAAATCATAAAATAAAATAGAATCGGATATCGTCATCGATGTATTATAAACATTCTAAGCAAATTTACACTTTCGTTTTCGTTTTAAGTAACAGTTTAAGGAAAACCCTGCAGACGGGCGTGACAAAGTGTTACCTAACAAAGGCCTCCAAAAATGTTAGCATATATTGATAAGCATTATGACATTGTCAATACATAGAAACAGACATACGTGGTATCCAGTGCAGTTGAGGACGAACGGGGAAGGGAAAGGACATTGTACGGTAGAAATGATTTCAGTAAGAATATAGTGGCCAGGATTATCGGTATAATTGATATACCAGTTTATTAACTCATCTTTAATTTACCAAATGAGATTCAATGAGGAAGTTCATCTCGATTTAAGGTTAATACAATAGAGGGAATCCGCTAGGAACACCCCCCTCCCCCCACCCGGCCCCATGCGTGCAGAGACGCCAATGATCAACACAGTGGAGGTTGACAAGGAGAGATCCTCGTATGGGGACGAGAAGTGAAATTCGTTTCTTTAAGAAAAGAAACAAGGAAAATGGAAAACCGTTAAAATTCCTGCCTGGAGATGATTCAGATATTGCCCAAAATACGCTATAAAATCAGTTCATGGTCACCAGATGCCACATTGAGCAATATACTTCACGATAATTTTATTATACGCTTTTGAATTTTTGTAATACGTTGGACGTTCAGAATCTTTAAAAATGCACACAAGAGGTTGAAATTACAAGTTAGTACATAGACTACATGTTACACAAAGATAACAATGTTGACAATATTTTTCTGATTAGTTTTCTTTTTATTGCTTCCATTGACATTATAATATCTATACATATCAATAATTTCATTATAAGAATCTAATATACGAACTTATGATATAGTAACAGATAAACGGGATTATTCGGTTGTGATTGTATCACAATGAGAGACCAGGATCGCCTCAAAGGGAACAAGTGTGTTTGTTGCAAACATTGTATATTTGTACTTTACATGCAGATATACGGAAGATACCAAAAACAATTAAAAAATCAAAATAAAGGGATAATTATATCCTTGGAAATATGTAATATCATAAACAGATACCGCAACGCAGTGATTTCTTCCATATGTATATGTGAATCTCTCTGTGTAGTTATGTAAATATATTCGGTTTTGCGTTACAGGGCTTGGGTTTAGTGGTAAACGACATGGCTTCATAACATCCAATTGGGTTAAAGCAAATACGACAAATACTGAATGACAATGAAGAGATCATGAATATTCATTAATCATTAACCAGCATCATTAAAAAGAAGTAGAAAAATAACGATACAAGAAGATGAAAAAATGTGTATGGAGAGCAAATCATTGCATTTAAGGTTCATCTTAAATATACAGAACATTATCTTCGTTGCTATCATGTTAAAATCTTACTATAATACGTCAGTCACGTGTTCCCATTGTCTTCAAAGAAACACCTTTATAGATCATAATAATGGAACAAAGAACTGGATTAAAAAACAAAACATGTCATTGTTATTAATTTATGTCTAAGACAATGTTTTAGTATTATTTTGAGTAACACAATCAATGGTATAAGGTAGACAGCCAGTCATTGTTATTATGATAACATTTAACAATATTCTTCTAATATTCACTGGATTACGCGTGAGTAATATCAAAGATTAATTCATAATAGAGATATAGGAGGAACGAAATAAAGCAAGTAAATCTTGAAAGAAGTAAAATTAATAAAAGAATGAAGTAGAATGCAATCCAACAATTAATGGCTAAATATAAAAATAATTAGAGCAAGTATTAGATATAGTCTTAGAATTGTTCTAAATCGAAGGAAAATATCGGAATATAAAGAAATAAAGAAGATCTGAAATAAAATGAAACCAGTAGAATCATTTATAAGGCGCATTAAAATAACAATGAAAGAATACAATGAAGAGTATATACAATACAGAGCCGACCTTTGTTTTTAAGGATTACTTGATATACACATAATATTAGCAGCTTTACTGCGCCAAAATTATGTAATGCTAAAATAATAACTGTTTAACGTTCTGCTTATATACCTTATAAAACAAGACTTTATATAGAGCAATTAATGAAGGCAAAATGTACTATTTCAAAACTTATTCAAATCTACGAGTCTTGTATAGAAACGGTATCTCCAAGTTCGTATGTAATTTTTCTCATATGCGGTAAGTGACCTAAAGTGACCTGCTCGTCGATAGCTTACCTATCATGTAATATTAAAATGATCGATAGCTTACCTATCACATAATATTAAATGATCGATATCTTACCAATCACATAATATTAAATATGATCGATAGCTTACCTATCACATCATATTAAAATGATCGATAGCTTACCTATCACATAATTATAAAATGATCGATAGCTTACCTATCATATATTATTCAAATGATCGATAGTTTACCTATCACATAATTTTAAAATGATCGATAGCTTACCTATCACATAATATTAAATATGATCGATAGCTTACCTATCACATCATATTAAAATGATCGATAGCTTACCTATCACATACTATTTGAATGATCGATAGCTAACCTATCACATAATAGTAAAATGATCGATAGCTTACCTGCCACATAATATCGATAGCTTACCTATCAAATAATATTACAATGATCGTTTGGTTTGATTCTCCTTTAATACCACAAACAAGTAGAAACTTTAAAAGATGCAGTAAAATAAAAACCTGAAGGAAATAATAAAAACGAAAAATGAAACACAGAGATCATACCATTTATATTTAATGTTTACTTAATGTACAGATTATCAGAGTTATTATCTTATTAAATCTTGATAATTGTGTGAGCTCACGTGATCGTATTGTCTTAACAAACAAGGCTTTATTTAGGACTATAATAACAACGGAAGGTAAATACAGACTCTGAATATTAAGAAAAGTCCAACGGTCACTATGGTTACTTGATTAATGGAATATTAAAGTGTTTTACGTCATCACCCAAATACGGTATCGTAATATTTATGCCCACATGTATCAGCTATTAAACAACAACTGTATTACAAGTTTGGATACAACCTGATGTACTTGAAGGTTGTGGAGTTATTGCAATATAAAATGTTGGCCCTTCCCAAAAAATTAGACCTAATAAAACTTTGCGCTCAACTGGTCCCAAAAATATTGGGGCCCACAAGTTTAGGTCCAAAATGCATAACCTCATTAATATTCATAAAGCCAGCAGTAACAAATAGGGCACCCTTCTTACTAAAATACATCTACATTTAGCAAGTACGACAAATATCCATCACTCCGTTGTTGAGTTATCGCGGACCCAAGCAAGTATCCCATAAGCACACACAGACACACGATATCACAATCGCATAGGTTCATTTGCCTTCGACAAGGAATCAAAAATGGGGGGGGGGGGGTTGAGGAGTCTAATTTTCATTTTCAAAATTGGTATGTACTAAACTATAGGTATTGTCATCATCACATAACCTAAAACAAAGTTGGGATCTTTTCCAACTCAAAGTCAAAACAAGGAAGGTAAAACATGAAAAAAAAAACATTTTGCTGTCAGTGACATCACACTTGACATCACCTGACATCACACCTGCTATGACATCACACCTGTTTGCTTCAAGTTCACCTTTGGAACAAACTGTCACAATCTCAGCTATCAATATCTCCAAAACGCAATGTATGAATTGGATACAAATTTCACCAGGATGTTTAGTATATGATTCTCTGTAATAAGTCAAAGATTATCGACGTTACAGTCAGTTTTGATTTAAAACATAACGAAAAGAGCTAACAATAATGGGAACCTGTCTATCTCATGAATGCCTGTAGTTATGTTATCAATCATATATTTACGTCATATCATCATACCTGGAGAGATCGAACTAATTGCGCATGATCAAAGCATCCTTAACTTAATTGTTATTTTCGAAGAGTTAGAGTTAACACTAAATAAAAACGTTTGTATGTTTGTTTGTCGGTGAACTATTTTGAGCGTTCATGTTATATTCTTCGTGCGCTGCTGGGGTCAGTTTATACAACAAAAAGGATATGCCGTAAAATTGATAATAAACTAACTTATTGAAATGATGATTTGCAACAAACAGATTATAAATCAATAAAAATAATTATAAATCGAAAATTAACATCATAAAAATAGAATAATAAATTGAAATCATTGATAGATGAAGTTATTAAAGTCTCAGTTACGTAATATACAGAATATACATTTGTTATTTTAAATCAAATGATATGACGTCATCTTATTGTCTTTATGTTAAGAACGATAATTCATAGGAACAGAAAGAAATGAAGAAATGCTGACAGAGAACAAACATGTCACAGATATTAATTAATATCACCTCTAAGTTCTTGTAGATCGATTTTAATAACACAATGGTATTGTAGATAACCAATGAATGTCATTTAGTCTTTACATTGACACAATTAATGTGACTCTACTCGTGTGAGATTTAAGACATTACGTAACCGATACGTCACAGTTTACATCAAACTTTAGTAAAAGTAAGAACGAAGAAAAAGTTGAATCATGCCCACCCAGTTACCAAGTGTATGTGGATACAGTATGTACATATTTTAACCAAAACATTCCAAACATGTCTGCTTAAAGAAATAAGTTTAGAAATATTAACATAATTAGACGTATAATTAATTTTCTGAGTAGTCAAGTGTTTGTCGGGGTAGAGGTGAGGGGGTGGGGGGAGGTAGGGAAATGGGTCTGGAATTGGGATGAATCATAACATAACATACAATTGGACCAAAGAAGGATGCTATACCCTGCACACGAGGAGTACGTGGAAGGCGAGAGCAGGTCCAGCAATATCTGATCAGGGACACACGAGTAGGTGAACAAACCTTTCTCTTCATTTACTCAAGTAACGACGACTTTGCTACATATTAGGAAACAATACAATTAGAAAAATAATGCACATCATCGTTTAATTCCCATTCTACAAATTAGCGTTCTAGTGGTGGTGCAAATAACTACTATAACATCTACTTGGTCACCAATGTGATGGTTTCGTCATCTAACCCCTGCAACCCCCCCCCCCCCCACAGCTCCTCCAAATACACACAAAGAGTAAGGTAGGGATTGTGCTCTCTTTCTTTCCTCTCTCAATAGAACAAAGTCTTCTATACGAATGACGTCGTGGTTGCAGGATGACGTCATTAGAAGCTTGTTTGGCTCTTATTAATTTAAATTTGACTTGAAGAGCAAACGAATTTAGAGTTAGAAAAGAAAAATATATGTGGACAGTAATGTGGGAAATAAAACGTAAGAAATAACTAGTTGTACAGTTTGCAATAAAATACTAAGTAGCCTGTATGATCATGTAAGATATCGAATCTTTGTTTGGAGTTCTTTGTAGTATTTGCAGTTATGAACAGTTTACAAACCTAATCTCTTGATAGGATGGAGAAGGAATCCACTAGACACCCCATCCCCTGCTCCCCAAAAAAGAAAACGCTAGCAATGAAATTCAAATTATGTACGCTACCTGTGGTTAAATCCGCCTAATGCTAGGTGGATAATATATATTAACTAATAGTGGACGAGTTTATCATATTTAATAATTCTTTCTAAGATGTACTTCTCTGTTATCGTGTTGTTTTAACTGTCATCGAGTTAAATTCAAGAGACACAGATAGTAAATTGTTTCAATGTTTCTTCAACTTGGTAATCAGTGATGTCACCAGACTATTTCAGTTGGTGGCGAAGATGAGATCGCTGTCTCCTCAATATGAAAAATATAGTGTACAGTAAACTCATTACAAACGTTAGATATACATCAGATTAATAAATGGTCACATGATAACATTTATGTCCCCGTCACCCACCCCTCTAGTTCCCGAACGACAGCAATGTGATTAACAAAACCTAAAAAATTACATTGTACACTTTAGCGCACAAAACTAAGTATAGTTGAACATGTAGTATATTAAAGGATGACTTTAATCACAACATTAATGTTGTTATGTTGTAGACCACTGGCATTCAGTCTAGGTTGCTTTTACTATAACATTTTGTTTCATGTTGAGACATGTTATTTTAAACAGCTGAGTTCATCAGTAAAGGTAACTGGACTATATAACATAATACGGAGACAGTTATGTCAGTTCATCAAATGCAACACAAAACACAATGGGATGAGAACACTTGTTTGGCCTCAAATAACATGTTAACATTGAAGTACAAATTCTACACCGACAAATGTAGTTGAAAATCATCTAACTATACTCTGGTGTAAGAACAAAACAAAATTTGATTTTGTTAAGTTATTCAAATGTATAAATCACATTATTGATATGAATATTTAGGCCTGTACTAAGGGGCTGACGTCATCATCAATTTAGCATTAAAGGAGTTTTCCAGACATTTATCTTACCAAACCAGAAAAGCTGAAGAAACATTAATAACACTCCCTTTTTTGTACTATAACATTTAAAGACTGAAATTCCGAATAAAGTAATCCTTTAAACAAAATGTAAATTGAACAGTAATCTTTCAAATTTTACTTATTTCTTGGATATGTATTTATTAATATTATTTTACAACTTAATCTCTCTACAAGATCCATTCACAATGAATGTAAAAGTTACAGTGTTTACGAAGTCACCATGCCATTGTCTTGAGAATATAAGCATTTGATGACGTCACAATCATACGAGACTAGTTCCATGTGTATTATACTGGAGCTCTATCTGGCGCTGTTTGTAGTATTTGGGAGATATTAACAGTTTACAACCTAAATCTTTATTAGATCCTTTCTCACTGAAATTACTGCCATCGTTTTGAGGATTGAGTGAATGACGTCACAGTCCTGCTGATGATTGGCATCGCCAGATGAATATACATTTTGCATTGAGCTGTAATGTAAAAATAAAATGATATATATTAGTTAATATTGTTATCATATTAAATTATTAGTAGAATAATGGGGAAGTGATACCTAATGAACCCCCTCCCCCCGGAAAAAGCGTCATCACCATAATATAACAATTAATTTTACACACCAGCTTAACAAAACACCGTGACACGGGAAACAAGCGAACAATGTTTCTGATAATGGAAGTAACTTATCACTCATTTCCATACATTTAATCAGGGATCAGCTTTGTTAATGAAATATATAATAAAACCAATTATAGTTGAAGCAAATGATATTAGTGACCATATAAAATTAGATGATCACAGACATAGGAATACAAATTCTGGTTATTGATAGAGATTCATTCTAATAAATTAAGATTTTACAATTAAAAGTAGCAGACAGTCACTGTTAACAAATACAATGTTAAATACTAAGGTAGAGAGTGTTCAGCTGTATTGACTTACAGTTACTTGGACCTCCACCGCTTGAAGTTTGCCAAGCTCAACTGGTAATTCTCCTCATCGAATCCCTAAACAAGAGGAAAAAATATAAGTAATGAATATGTATAAGATAGCACAGAAACAAAGACAATGTAGTATAGTTAAATGTTGTAAATATTCATCATATGCATCCATATTAAAAGTGTTATTTCAGATAAATCGATTCATGTTACAATAAACTGTGCATGTTTTCAAATGTCTTGGAAATTTTTGTCCTGTTCATTATTCATATTTCAGTTATTATTTTAGGGATTCCTAACGAGTACGTCTTGCGAATATTTTAGTACTGAACATGATATACACATGAAGGCTAAATCCATTAAACCATTGTCACTTATGCTGTGGTCGCTTTGATTCCATGCTTGAAAGGATTTGTGAAGATTGGATTCTATAAACAGTTCTACTGTTTGCTTGAAATATTGGAAATATGTATATAAATAACAAAATGAATAGCATATGTCAACACATATTGACTCATGGCACGAGGACATAATCCTTTCCCTATCTATTATAAAGGTTTCTGTGTAGAACAGGATTAATGTACAAGAATCAGTTCACTCATCTCCACACCCCATCCTCTTCCCTGCCGGTAACCATCAAATGACCCTATCCAGGGAATTTCCCCTTGATATCACGATGACTCAATCAATGCCACCCAATGTACTACCACACATTGGTGCGATGCAGGGAAATGTTCCGTCCTGTTTATAAGCTGATCCCTCTAGCTGAGTAGCCATTTTCAATTAAATTGCAAAGTTTAACATTCTCATGATTTTGGAAATTTGACAATCCATTTCAAACATTAATTTAATCGTTACAGAAACATATCCAGGTCACTCAGCTCTCATTATGAGCTTTTCTTAAGAATTCGCAAATGTAGGAGCCAAATCGAACTGGACATTGACTCGCGTGATTATGCAAGCAAGGTGAGAGTTCAAAAGATGGTGAAGTGGGCAGCATTCTTAGGGTGTTAAAATGACCAGTTTACTCCATTCTGAAGGTAAACTGATCCATAAACGTGGTTTATATATTCCCACCTGGACCCACCCCTCTCCCTTCTTCCTCTAGAACTTTGAAGCCAATCGTAACATTTTTTGTAAAAGTTAAGTAAATGTTGGGTAGGCCGTGTCACTATCTGACGTTCCGTTAATAGGAAAATTCCCTGAATTAATTATTATTGACATATAAGGGGATACTTAGTTTAGTTGGTTCTCTTGACCATGATAGACCGGGTTCTGCTTTATGTTTTGTTTTGATAGAACTTGTGTTATTATTAGATTATTTTATCTTCAGTGGAAAGCTATTAAAAGTTTAGGCGTTAATTATAAATACATACTATAGTGCGAAAGACTATTAACACTTTAAGTGTTAAATGCGAAAGACAGAGTCTTTCTTGCTGGCGTCACTTTATTTTCCAAAACGATAATTTAATCAACCAGTATAAATAACCGTCCCAATAACACTAGGTTAGAGATGAGCGGTTGAAGGGGGGGGGGGGGGCAGGGGCGGACTCAGTCCGGTGTTCAGGGGTGCTGAAAGCGCTACACTGTGAATGTTCCCACGTTCAAGAGCTCGCTTAATACCCATGGTCAGTAGTCTTGTTGGACCCGGGGGGGGTGGGCAGGGGCGGACTCAGTCCGGTGTTCAGGGGTGCTGAAAGCGCTACCCTGTGAATGTTCCCACGTTCAAGAGCTCGCTTAATACCCATGGTCAGTAGTCTTGTTGGACCCGGAGATATATTGCCTACGAAGCCCTAAAAAACTACTGAAATTAAGTTTAAAAAGTAGTTGATGCATCCCGGGACCCCAATGCGAAAATATACACAACTATAGTGATAGAAAATCAGTTCCGAAAAATAATTTGCGATCATAATATACTACTGTCCCCTTCCCGTAGCATCCAGGCATCTATGGTTACCATGGTACCATTGTCTAGTAACATGTTAGTTTGCTGGTAGTAGGGCTATAGTAACAG